>JAPYYM010004264.1:0-10272 GCA_028534135.1 Potos flavus
TACTTTTTTTAATAGTACTGTCTTGATTCATGGTAAATTCTGTATATACTTGAATGAACCTTCTACTACACAGACCTCTTGTTTCCTTAAACTTATCCCCTCTGGTTATCTTATTTACTTTTTTAACTAAATTGCTCAATTCAGTGAACACACCTAGACCTTGTTGATAGCAAGTTTATAAGCCTTCCATAACCTCTATTTTATCCATTTGACTCACTTTTTTATACCCTGTCTCTAGCAATTCTTCAAGTCGACCAGTACTCTGATGCATTGACCGTGCTCTTTTACTCTCCTCCAATCCCTGTTTCGTTCTTTCATTTATTCAAAAAAATACTTACTGGACACATGTTATGTGCCACTTCACGTGTGATATAATGGTGGCTTCTACCCCCTGGTGATTTTGGTGGCTTGACCCATGGTCGTGATGAGGTTGTGGGTATTGAGAAGTGGAGAAATTCTGCAGACACACTGACTTTTGGAAATATATGGATCTTGTCTGTCCTCTGCTCAACATGGCTCCCCATTTAATGCCAATAAAAGTCAGGGACTTTACAGTGGCTTAACAAGTCTCTACGAATCTAATACTTATTATTTTACTCTGATGTCTCCTACTAATTTCTCATTTAATTTTAGCAGCTAGCTTCCTGATACTCTCTGAAAATGCCTGGGGCCCTGTCACTGCTTCAGGGCCTTAACAGAGTCTGCTGTCTGAAGAATCCTGCCCCAGGTATCTGAACACGTGGCCACCTCCCTCATCTCCTCTGGGTCTTGGTGCTACGCTATTACTTTTGCAGCGTAATCTGCTCCAGCTCCTAAAAGTGGAAGCACATTCCCAGCCCGTCATTTTTAATTTCCCCTCTCCTGCTCTGTTATTCTCTTTTAGCTCTTTTAGCACTTAGCAGCATTTCACCTCCCAACTAATAAGGCTTATTTGTGTGTCTATCAGTTGCGTATTATCCTCCATTTGAATGTCAACGCCATGAAGGCAGGGGCTTTTGTCTCCTTTCCTGATATATCATTAAGTGTTTACAATAGCACCTAACACAAGGTAAATGATCGATAAATATCACCAGAAGTAACATACATGAAATAAGTTACTCTTTTCAAAAGCCACGGACTCTTTGAACCCTTGCTAAGTAGGGAAGTGTTCTTTTGTAGGAATGAGATGGTGTTTACTCAGCCTAACAGATAGCTTCTTGCCTCTCTGGTTATTCAATTTTTCCTGAGTTTTTATATACTTAAGGGAAGCTCCGTAAATATTGTTGTCGGCTCTGTTGGAAACACTGCGGCGAGTACCTGGCTACGTGGGCCTGGGAAGGAGAGATACTCAAGGATGTCAACAGTTACAACAAAGTGCGCCTGGGTGTATTGTAAAGAATTAATTATGTTACTTAAATTGGGAGTTTTGTCTGATGCAGACACAGACATCTGAAATTTAAGACTTCTATACTGAGAGGTCCTAGAAAGGAAGGCATGTTTTGATGGGCTGGGGGCAGGCTCCAACAGTTGGGGAGCTGGGAGATAGAGCGAGGCCCCATGGGAAGTGCTTTACTGGGGAGTCAGGGTGGGTAGACAAGCAAAGGCTTGCGAGGATTTCATTGGTCCGTTTGAATGTCACTAGGTCATAGTCGGGAGGGCAAGAAGGGGAAAGAAACTTGTGGCAGGGACCCGCCACGTCACCTTTGCCCCTGTTTGCCTGGGCCAGGTGCTCACAGCCTGTCTGAAGATGTTGAAGCCTCAGGAAATACAAAGTTTTAAAAATGTACAGTACACTGGCTGATATTAGAAATGAATGCACAAGGCTTTGGATCCACATAGAAGAGTCACCCTGGCAGTCTACAAATGGTCTGTTTCGGATTGAACACTGTCCCAGCGGCATTGTAGTCCCAAAGACATAAATCTAGCCTTGTAAAGCCTATGTAAATATGCAGGGGTGGTGTCTGTTTCTCATCTATCTCTGTGAATATCCGTGTCCTACTTAGAGCTAGAGCCAGAGAGCTGCAGAAACCTCCCAGGCTGACCCTCCCCCGCCCTGCCTGCGGCCCCCATTGATCCTCTAATGTTTTTAATCAGTCTTGCTAAATACTTCCTGCAGGGAGAATGAGTAGGGATGAGAAATAATCTTGCGGCTTCTCTATTCTGAAAAATTCAATCACTGATCTATAGATATTGCTTATTCATCATGATACCCCAGTGCAGAAGAGGGGGATTAAATTTCAGCCTTAAAGGTTATGGGATCCCTCAAGGCTTAGAGTACAGTAATGAAAAACTGAGAACCTAAAAAAGGGATTCCAGAATCTGCATAGCGAATAAACTCTCACTAGACCTTGCTTCTGATGTGAATTTAGGATTATGTGCATAAGAATATGCCATGTGCTTTTTGCTAGAGCCTTAGCAAGTTTGCTGTATTTCATAAGTAACTTCTTTGAATCTTTTTTTCTTCAGTTTAAAGCAAATTCTCTTCAGTTTTTCTGAGGTGGTATATAATTTCTGGGCCTATTCCCCACTGTTCTGGAGTGGCCTTACTAATAAGTCCTCTTAGTTAAGATTAGAAGCCATTTCCCTGACCTGAAACTCCAAACAGAAGCAGTCTCCTCGGCAGGTGTAAGCCTAATTGCTTACAAGTTACCTTCCTGCTCTGAAGATTAACAGATGTCCCTGTCTTTGTCTTTGTATTCAGAGTAATACGTGCTTCCCAGGTTGCGTGCTCTTCCTGGACCCCAAGTCTAATGCTTTTGAGTTCTTGAACGATCTTCAAACCAGTATCGTGTGCGTGTCTTAAGATACTCTAAAAAGAAAAAAAGATGCTCTAGCTTTGACATGAAGCATCTTAGCCAAAGTAAAAATTCCCATTCTCCCTACATTCTGATAGAGTCAGAAAACTCATTTCAAATGTCTTGGTTCTTCTGTGTAATTTACCTTTTGTCTTTTTATGGAACCTCATTCTGATTTACATATTCCCACAATATAGCAATTAAGCTATTTCTTCCTTGAGCAATGTGTCATTTCTTGCAGTGTCTTCACATACCCTCTCATGAAACACTTGACTGTCTTCGATGCGTTAGGGCTCTAACAACGGGACCAGAGAAACACAGCCTTTGGCTTCATGGACTTCATACCACTTACTCTTCCTCTAGGAATGGTACAGGTCATATGGGTGCTTGGTTAACATGTTGTTCATTTAGGGGCACCTGGGTGGCTCAGTGGATTAAAGCCTCTGCCTTCAGCTCAGGTCATGATCTCAGGGTCCTGGGATCAAGCCCCGCATCGGGCTTTCTGCTCAGCAGGGAGCCTGCTTCCCCCCCCCTCTCTACCTGCCTCTCTGCCTACTTGTGATCTCTCTCTCTCTGTCAAATAAATAAATAAAATCTTTAAAAAAAAAACAAACATGTTATTCTTTTAAAATTGTGGCATCTTTATGGACAAAATCTTATTTAAGCTTTTTTACCATGAACTATTTTAAAAACCTAAGAACCACATACTCCCTATTTTTAAACAATTTCTTTTTTATTCCAGAGGGAGTGATTATTATTACACTCCGTTTTTATTATTTTTAAGGTTTTCTTGTAATATTTTAAACGCTTCAGTCCTTCCTCTTCCACGATGAATATATCCGCTTTGACTACATTGACACATTATGAGATTAGGATGAGTATAGAAGAAGGCGCATAGGGTCAAGGAAGGAGGCAGTGCCTTGTGTTCTGTTCACTGCGGGCTGCTTTATGCAGGAGAAGGTTACTCTGCTCTCTTTCACTTCCCCACAGCCCATCTTTACCTTTTGTCTTATATAGAAGGAAAGCAGCAAAGTAATATTATATATTAAAATCCTGAAAATACATTTTCAATAACAGGGGAACATTTAAATAAACACTTTAGTTATAGGAAATGCTGTCTTGCAAGTGTTAAGTGGTGGAAAAATAACCTATCAATAGGCAATAATAACAAAAATGTTAAAAAATATATAACTGTAATAATACCAAAAATAATATGGCAATAGAATAAGAGGTAATATTTTTAATTATTTTTTAAATTTTTTATTTAAATGCAATTTAGTTAAAACATACTATATTATTAGTTTCAGGGGCAGAATTTAGTGACTTAATCAGTTGCATATAACACCCAGTACTCACCACATCAACTGTCCTCCTTAATGCCCATCACCTAGTTGCCCTATTCCCACACCCATCTCCCCTCCAGCAATCCTCATCTGTTTTTAAAAAGGGAAAATAATATAAAGCTATATTGGCATAGAAATATCTGGAACCCTCAGTTCTCTATTGTTAAGAGTCTCTTATGGTTTGCCTCCCTCTCTGTTTTCATCTTAATTTATTTTTCCTTCACTTCCCCTATGTTCATCTGTTTTGTTTCTTAAATTCCACATATGAGTGAAATCATACGGTATCTTTCTCTGACTTATTTCGCTTAGCCTACTACCCTCTATTTTCATCCACACTGTTGCAAATGGCAAGAGAATAATAGCTAATAACTTTTAAAGAATCACTATGTCATGAACATGTTCTAAATGCTTTATACTTAACTCCTTTAATTACCTCATTTGCACCCCACAACAACCTTATCAATTGGCAAATACTATCCAATTTTTGCACGTGAACATAAAAATGAAGCCCTGAAAGTTTAGGCAACATTGCTAGGTTCAGTAAAAAGATGGTACAGGTCCTCAAGATACTTGAATTCTAGTGGGGTGACAAACCTGTGTGTTATAAGAGCCCACAGGTATGCTATGGGGGTGGACGGGAGAGGCACCAGCCACGAAGTCAGGGAAGATTCCAAATGGAAGAAACACATAAACAGACTTGTAAAAGAAGAGTTGACTAGTTTCCCGGGTCAACAGGCAGATGGGAAAAACATAAAATTTATACTTGAAAGAGATGGTCTTGAAATGTGACTGCTACTCACCAATTATGTGACTTTAAACAAATAACTTCATTCCTTCATCTGAACAACAGAAATGATATCTACCATTTCTCTGTGGTTTATCACAGAAAATATAGTATTGAAAGCTCTTTTTCATTGTTAGATGCTATTTAATTATTTAAAGTACTTCAAATATGTAACTTTCAGTTTTGCTTTGCCTCGCTTAGGTAGATGTAATTGTGACCTTGGGAGGTCTTGGTGGCCGTTTTGACCAGATCATGGCATCTGTGAGCACCCTGTTCCAAGCTACCTGCATCACTCCCGTGCCAATTATAATAATCCAAGAGGAGTCTCTCATCTACCTGCTTCAACCAGTAAGTGAAGAATAAATATAATGTTAGCACTTTGCTTCCACAGAACTTTTAACATTTGAGTAGACTGGCGGAAAACACGAACCTACTGTGTGTCTTTGAAGTTGACACGTGAGTGAAGTTGACCGTGTTGGCCTACTTGTGTTCACCCTGTTCTACTGCCTCAGAGCATGGAACAGCAAAAATGTACAGGAAGAGCCTCAAAGTTTCCATTTTATTATGCCCAGAAAAAAAAAATCTTATAACTTTTAATTAAATTGACTAAGAATTAAATTTAACACTTTTGCATTTTGAGCAGCTGAATGTGAATGCCGCTTGAGAAAAATCTCGACAGAGGAAACACAAAGCTTGGCAAATATTTCAAATGGAATTCTCATATATTTTCAGTGTTGTCGTTATAATTGGAAACTGGATTTGATTTTGTTAAGCACTAAAAAGAAAATCTTTAGCTTTTACTCTTCATAAGTTGCCTGCTATTAAGTTCACTGCCTCAGAATAAATTTCTAATGATCATGTCATTCACTTCCCATGATGAATATCGAGGAAATTTTCTATCAACATAGTGCTTAGAACAGAATTCTTATTAAATAAGTTTTACAAGGTTGATCAGTGAGTTCATCTAGAAAAATAGTCATCTGGTAACATTTTTAGAAGATAGTGGACAGTTGTTCTTTTTTGCCTCTCATTGTAATGTACTGCTTACAGCATTGCTTCTACCCCATCTGCTATCTACCATCTGTAGCACGTCATTACCTAAAAATTGTTGTCTGGTTAATATAGTGGGTATAATGCACGCTCCCTGTTGTTCAGCCAGCTTTGCATTCTTTTTTTTCCTCGCTCTTCGCATTGCCTAGCTTTGTTGTTTTCTGGAACACTCCCTATGAGATGTGAAAAGGGAGCTGAAGAATTCCGTTTTCAAACTCCATACTGTCCATTTACTTAGTTAACAAACAGTTATGGAGTGTCTGCTATTTACTGCACTGCTAGGCAGTTGAAGACTAAAAAACTAGTAAGATGATCTTTGCTGTCTAACACATGTCCCGTGAAGAAGTCATTTATAAAAACATAAACATAGAGCACCATTAAAAGGTTGGTACATAAATGAGGTGAAAGATTATATGATTTGGTCATAAGTGTACTAAGGGAAGTCCACTCAGAGGCACTCACATTTTATTCACTCAGTTAATTCAACAAATATTTATCTTGCTATATGCCAGGCACTTACTTACCCAGAGATATGGCAGCCAGTTAAAGAGACAAAATCCCTGGTTTTCATTCTCTTGAGGCTACATTGGAACAGCATCTTCTAGAATGAGTGGATGTTTGCTGTGGGAGATTATGAGGAACCCATGCAAGGCAGAAGGAGCCAGTAAAGAAAGATAGAGGCACAGGGCGTGTCGTAGGATCTGCAATATGGAAAATACCGGAAGATAAGACTAGAAAACTACTTAGCTCATGACGAGCCTTGAATTCTGCACAGTGGAATGTGGATGTTTTTGCTGTAGGTAATGGGAAATCATTAAAATATTTCACTTAGTGGTATGACATGAGCAGATATGCTTCTTAGATTTCTCACTACGTGTTTGTTAAATACCTATTAATCTCCTAACAATTTCTGAAGCGTGAAACTTTCTACCATTATAAATCATTGAGTTTTATTATATCAAATTGATGGTATGATTGCTAAAGTAGTCACCTGTAACCTGGCTGTAGGTAGATACTCTAGTTAATAGATTACTAGTTAGTTGAAGCTGCAGTACAATAATTTTTAAAAAGTAAAAAATGGATGATTAACTGATAGAAAAAGCCACATCTGAAAAGTGACTTTTGCCCTTAAGAATTGGTCAGTGTGTTTGGTGTTCTGGACCATCGCTGTAATGTGTATAATGATGGACTTCCTGAGATGCACATAGATTGGGATTCACTGGATTTCCTCCATCGACGAGTTGCTGTCTGTCGTCCATTGACAATATTTGAAAAATAGTGTCTTGGCACTGTTCTCCTCCCTTCCTTGGCAACTCCAATTCACTGGAATTCAGATCCTCCAGTTGTATCATGTGTATCTCAAAGCTTCTCCCTCACGTTTCCTATGCTTTAACCTCCCTGGGCTGTAGTCTGAAGCTCATCACCGGTGTTCCTGCCACTCTTCTACTTCAGCTGTGTCTGTTTGCTGCTCACGCCACCCACAGAGTTTCAAATTCCTGCCATGATTCTTCTTTCTTACGTGCTTGCCCTGTACTCACTTTCTCAAGACCTTCCTTTCAAACATAATCGTCATACTTACTTTATGGTCAGGAATAATTCTAATACCTGTGGTCTTTGTAAGTCCACTGTCTTTTGTACTCACTTTCGCTTTTATATTTTGTAACCTCGATTCCTTCTGTGTTTTATGATTTGGAGCCACGACCTGATATTCCCAGGAGCTTCACGTGTGGGAATCAATTGAAGTGTGAGTTAAAAGTGAGTCCAAGGAGTATTTAGAGCAGACTCCTAGCCCGGTTATTTGTAGGCATTAACAACCTAGGACATCCTCGGAGACTTTTTGCCCATCTAGGTGTTGTGAGTTTTGAAGGCAGTTCTGCCAGGAGCGTGACTTCTGGTTACAGGTGCTCAGGGGAGACTTGCTTCCTCTTCTCAGCTACAGAGTGCCAGGCCTTGGTCGGGCAGTTTTCCTAGTGGTCCAGTGGGAGTGTTATTTGTATTCATCTTACACTGAAAGTCTCTGCTTTACATGGTGCAATCTCCTTTTACATTCCCACCTTGGGCAGGCCTTTGGCCCTGTCTCCTGATGACCTTCCATACTTCGATGCCTTGGAAACCAAAGCTTAAGTTCATCTGCTTTGGTAAACACCAACTATTTCAAAGATGAAAGTTAGATTTGGTTTTCTTTTTCAGTCCAACCTTAGTTTTTGGCTTCTGAGTATTCTTAAAAAAACAAAAACAAATGTTCGATGCCTTTAAAAGATTGCTTTCATTTTTTCCTAGTGCTTTTTATTAAGTGGGTCAGGGTACTAATTTGTCATACTGCCTCTGTAAGTCTGGTGTTACCCTGCCTACGTTACAGGAGCAGTTAACCCCCAATCTCAGCGGCTTACCCGAGATTAGGGTTTTTGAAGTTTTTTTCCTCATCAGTGGAGTATCTGGTCTGGTTTGGGCGGCATCCTCCATTTTATATCTAAGCCAACTGGAAGAATTGTGGCATCTGCGACAAAGATAGCTAGAAAGTGGCACTGCATATTTTTAAAGGCCAGGCCTGGCTCTGTCCTCTTGTCACCTTTGGTGGGGACACAGTGACACTCCTCAGCCCACTGCAAGGCAGTCTAGGAAAAGAAGGCTGTGGCCCAGGGAGAGGAACTACTGTGTGAGCATAGAACATTGTCTCTCTCAAACTGCCAGAAACTGAAGTTTGGGAAGAAAGTCTGGAATCATGACCCTACATAATTTCTAGGAGAATACTTTTTTTCTCATTTATAAAATATATTAAACTTTAGTTATTAAAACAGAATCCTAAGTTCTCCCAACATAGTTTCATATCATAGTCTACATGCTCCAAAACAATGCCTTTTGGATTCTTTGTCTGATATTATGCTTTTGTCTCATTGAAATAACTAGGAAATTACGTATCCTAAGAAAGTAATTATTACATAGTGTGGGGCAAAAACTTCTGCACAGTCATACCCTCTGTCATGTAGGGGGGTGACAGTATTTAGCACAGACTGCCACCTGTGGGGCTAACGGTGCTGGCTTTGCTCCTCTAAGGCACTAGTACTAGAGAAATCTTCCCAGATTGTGCTCTTCCTCTCTCTCTCCCTCTCTCTGTCTCTATTTCTGAAATTAGCAAAATCTTAAAAAAAAAAAAATCTCCCCAGAGACACATACTAGGTCCCAGCTTTTCAACTGCTTTTAGTAAGAGAACACTAAGACAATTATTGGTATAAATGCACAAGTCAAAATGAGTATGTTCGAGGATTTAGGATATGAACCAATATTATATAGTGTGCCATATTTTTAAGCAGTTTTAATTATGCACTTATGAAATGTGATTAACACCAAAAATTAATTGAAAGCTATACTAAAATTAGTGCTTAGAACCATCTTGCATTCTAGAAATGGGACTCAGATCATTGAACTGAACTGACTCTGCCATGCGTGTTTTCATAGAACTATAGTGTTATCCATGTACTAGAGCATACATGTGTATTAGTGTGCACGTTTTGGGGGGATACTCAGAACAGGTATCTACAGTTACTGTTCATAGTTAATAGGACTGATCATAATCACAATCACAGTGGATAGAAGAAACCTCATCACATTAAATTGAAACCATTTTCAAATATCGTGGAACTAGGGCCCAAGAAAATCAATCTGATATGCTTCAGTGCCAAATAAAGAATCGTTTGAAACTTTTTAAATGTATTTTTTAATTGAAAGTCAACAAATAGCTGTTCTCAGAAAGGAAGATAATTTTGGAACTTTTACAAGAAGCATCTAATTTTAACTTCATAGCAATACTGTGAAGAAAGCAGGACAGAAACGTCAGTCACACAGTGAACTGTTTTGACTCAACAATTCCCACCACACTACTTGCTCTTTCTTGGGGTTAGTGGCCTAACATGCAAATATCAAACTCTTTCTTTTTTTTTTTTTTAATTAACATATAATATATTATTTGCTTCAGGGGTACAGGTCTGTGAATCATCAGTCTTACACAATTCACAGCACTCACCATAGCAATACCCTCCCCAATGTCCATCCCCCAGCCACCCTATCCCTCTCCCCCTACCACCCAGCAATCCTCAGTTTGTTTCCTGAGATTAAGAGTCTCTTATGGTTTGTCTCCCTCCCCGGTCCCATCTTGTTTCATTTTTTCCCTCCCTAGCCCCCACGACCACCACCCTGCCTCTCAAATTCCTCATATCAGAGAGATCATATGATAATTGTCTTTCTCTGATTGACTTATTTCGCTTAGCATAATACCCTCTAGTTCCATCCATGTCTTTGCAAAGGGCAAGACTTCATTTTTTTT
>JAPYYM010004265.1:0-10271 GCA_028534135.1 Potos flavus
TTTTTTTTTTTAAGATTTTGTTTATTTATTTGACAGAGAGAGAGAGATCACAAGTAGGCAGAGAGGCAGGCAGAGAGAGGAGGGGAAGCAGGCTCCCTGCCGAGCAGAGAGCCCGATGCGGGGCTCGATCCCAGGACCCTGAGATCATGACCTGAGCCGAAGGCAGAGGCTTTAACCCACTGAGCCACCCAGGCGCCCCCCTAAAGAAAAACTCTTAAAAGCTACCTGAGACAAATGACATTTTTACACACAAGGGAACTACAATTAAAATTACTAGAGAATATTATCAGAAACTATGAAGGCTGGAAGACAGTGGAATAACGTCTTTAAAATACTGAAAGAAAAAATAAAGAATACTTTATCCTTCTTTTTTTAAGATTTCATTTATTTATTTGAGAGAAAGAGAGAGAGCATGAGCAGTGGGAAGAAGGGCAGAGGGAACGGGAGAAGGAGAGCCCCTACTGAGCAGGGAGCATGAGGCAGGGCTCTCCAACCAGGGACACTGAGATTATGACCTGAGCCAAAGGCAGATGCCTAACTGACTGAGCCACCCAAGCACCTCAAGAATCTTTATCCTATGAAAGTATCCTTCAAAAATAAAGGTGGAAAAAACAAAACAAAACATTTTCCAGTAAATGATCTGAGATGATTTGTTGTCAGCAAACCTACATTACAAGATATTCTATTGGAATTCCTTCACACTCAAGTGAAATGATAACAGATTCAAGCTCAGATGTTCAGAGGAATGAAGAGCTTCAGAAATGGTAAATATCTAGGTAAAGTTAAAAAATGCTATTTTTTCTCTTAATTTCTTTAAAATTCCCAGGATTGTTCAAAGCAAAAATGATGACATATGACACTTGTAGCATAAAAAATAGGAGCAATAAGTACAAGTTTTCTATGTTTTAGATAAAATGGCACAGAGTAATTAAAAAGATGAATATAGAATTTTTAAAGTAAGAATTTAAAAATAATGAAAAGAGGTGTATATATAAAAAGCAAATACATGAATTAGAATACTAAAATATTTCCAATAATCAATAGGGAATAGGAAAGGGGAACAAAGGAATGGAAAACAGTGGGACAAAGAAAAAACTGGTATTTCTGCATAGATTTTAAATCTCTCAAGACATTTTTTAATGTTGTTCCTTTAAACAGTGAAGTCTTTTATATTCCCCCCCATCCTACCCATTCTAATGTTCTTTCCTTCTTGTAGCTCCATGCTTCTATCTTTATCATTTTTATTCAGTCTGGGAAAAAAAATTCCATCTAGTGTTTCCTACAGTGCCTGCTTATTGGAAATTAATTCTCTCAGCTTCTGCTTTTTCCCAGTCTTCTTTATTCATCTTCATTGTTGATGGTGACTTCCACTGGATTGAAATATTATGTAATGGGGTTTTAAAATTATAGTTTCATAGTTTTAAAATGGCATGCAATTCGCTCCTGTCTTCCATCGAAGCCATTGAAAATTCAGCCATCCATCTTATGTTTACCCTTTTGAAGCAGTTTTAAGATTTTTTCTTTGTCTTTCGTTTTCAATAGTGTGATTATCAGTGACTAAGTATAATTTTCTTTTTATCAGTCCTGCTTAGATTTTGTTGACCTTCTGAAATCTAAGTAAAAGTTAAGTACTCTTTCTTTCTAGAATTTTTACCCATTTTATTCTTTTTTGCTTCCAGAGCTCCTGATATCTTAAAAGCATATATATTTTTTTCCACAACCTATGTAGAAACAAACATCCTTGAAAGACATTAGCAATGCTATTTTGCCTTAATATTGCTAATTATTTGAAACAAGTTAGAAGTACAGCTAAATCACTAAAGCTAATTACAGTGCAATTGGTGACTTTAAAAACTTTAACAAAAGCATTATAAGCCTTATCTTAGTGAGTAAAGAAGGTATACATGGCCAATGTTAAAACAATCTGAATGCTTACAGGTAAGACATCTGTTTACTGGAATATTGGCCATTGGACATATATCCTTGTCCAGCCTAAGTTCTGGACTTAAGAGACATCAGAAGGGGATGAGTGTACTTTACTACTTTTTGCTTATAAGGTTTTCTCTTAATAAGTCCTCATTTATATTTTACTATGTGGCACTATTAGTTTGCCTTAACCCATTATATGAAAATTAGTTTCAATAAAGCTAAAGATGCTATCTTGTTGTTGTTTTTTTTTTTTTTACTACAGTGACAATGTTACTTAGTCTAACATGGGAGTAAGAAACTTCACTGCTAAGGGTAGTAGCAGAACATGAGTAAGACAGTAGCCAAGTGTTCACAAACCAAATAAAGGTCAATGGGATTTTGGTGTCTACCAGCTCAGGGTCCTATTACAAAGGAATTCTTAAGGTGTTTCTTCTAAGCTCACGCATGTGAGGAGTAACTAAGACCAAGAGGACAGATTTTAATAGATCCTCAAAAATTTTTCCTTCAATCTTAGAATAAGTAGGGTAACAGATTATGAGTCTATCAGCCATGAGAAACAAAAAGAATTAAGTGCACTGGAAAAGAGGAAAGTTGACAGCTACTTTCTAAAACACACAGACAATTAAAAGAGTAGATTAAGTACAAATGTAAGAACCTAGAAAGGTGAGACTCCTCATAGTGAAAATGAAGGAGGTCATGCCCATGACTGTTTATAAAAACCCAAAAAATTGGTGGACTGATAAGTTAAAGGGATAAAATGAGTTAGCTAATTTGTGACCTATAGAAGCTGCTCAAAATGGTAGCCAAGATAATGAAAAAGTGGATGAAAAGACTCTCACTGGACTTCAGAAAAACATGAAGTTGGGATAAACAGGCAAAAGGACTAAGTCCCAGATATTTTTGTAGTGTTTTTATTAAATGCAATGATGGTGTCCACTGTCTGATTTAGAGTAAGTCAGCATAAAACATGATCAGGGAAGGTTTATATACAAACAAAACTTATCACAATTGAGTAAATGACATAATTTTCCCACCAGGAAAATAAAAAATGTTGAGTTTTCTCCCACAGAGTTAGAACAACCTGTGTGCCCAGCAGAAGGCACTACTGTTTAGAATCATAGGATGGATAATGAAGGCTTAGGTAAAACGCAGTAGCTGCAGTTTTCTCTGAGAACATGATTTTGTAGAATGACTAAAAATCCTGTCAAAAGTTGCATTTGGATTACAGACTTGGATATTATTAATGTTTTAGATTTTACAATAATTCTGAGAAAAAAACACAACATTGATTTGCCTTCACCTGGCAAGTCATGCCACCAACATATTATCAATTGTTTGGACCAACACCAAATTAGCACAGTGTGAGGGAGTGGTAGATAGGCAGACATTTTGTTACAAGGAAACTTTTTTACAGTGGCTCATGTTCATTGCATGCCACCAAGCACAGCTGACTAAGAAGATGAGGATTGAATGAGAGAAAAAAAAACAAAAACATAGTCCCTGACATTCAAATAACAATTTTATGATGAATTGGGCCATAAGCCAAAGAATTTCAGAAATAGATTGCTGGTCCCAGAGGCACAAGAAAAAAAAAAAAAACTCACAAAAGGAGTCTCAACATTTTATTGCCTTTTTGGTTATTTTAAAGAGAACATCCACTGAGAATTTTGCAATAGCCATTATAATCAACTGATAGTAGAGAAGGCCAAAGTTGACAGGAAAGCCCCTGTAGCAAAAAAATTAAAAAAAAATTCAAAATAGTCCAGATATAGTAAATCAAGCTTTGTACTACACTACTGTTTCTCCTTCATGCCCTGAGAAATTACAGATACGTATGGCAAGACTCAGGTGATCAGGAGTAGTGCATAAAAACTTCATAGAATATCACTGGTCTCTGGAATTTTGGACTTGAAGACTTCTGCTGGAAGTTGATGGTAAACTAAGTCATCTATAGGTTCAATGAAATCTCTACCAAATCCTAATGATTTTTTTGCATATAAAACCTCTTCCTAAAATTCACACGGAATTTCAAGGTACCCCAAACTGCCAAAACAATCTTGAAAAAGATCACAGCTGGAAGACTAATACTTCCTGATATCAAAACTTACTAAGCTTCAGTAATTAAAAACAGTGTGGTTTTGGCATAATTATGGATGTACTGACCAATGGAATAGAATAGAGAGCTTAGGAATAAACCTCCACATATGTAGTCAAATGATTCTTTATTAGGGTACTAAGACCATTCAATGGTAGAAAGGACTGCCTTTCAACAAATGGTACTAGGAACAATGGATATCCATACGCATAAGAATTAAATTGTACCATTACCTAACACCGTATATAAAAATTAACTCATATGCTGGCTAATTGGACATAATAATAAAATAAGTTAAATTAAAAAAAAAATTAACTCAAAGTGGATAAAAGACTTAAACATAAGACCTAAAACTATAAAACTCTTAAAATAAAACATAAGACAAAAACTTCACAACTTCAGATGTTGTGGTGGTTTTTTGGATATGACACCAAAGGTAATACGCAACAAAAGAAAAAATAGACAAGTGACTTCACGAAAATTTTTAAAAACTGTACATCTAAAGACACTATCAACAGAATAATAAGACAACACACAGAATGGAAGAAAATATTTAGAAGTCATATGTCTAATACTGGCCTAATATCCAAAATATGTGGAGTATAAAAATTCAACAACAAAAACACAAGCAATTCAATTAAAGAAGAAGGCAAAGGACTTGAATGGACATTTCTCCAAAGAGGATATATAAATGGCCAATAAACACACGAAAAGATGCTCAACATCACTAATCACTATGAAAATACAAATCAAAACTACAGTGAGTTACAAGCTCATACCCATTAGGATGGCTACTATCAAAAAAGTGGAAAATGACTAGTGTTGGCAGGAGCATGGAGAAATTGGAACCATTGCTCACTACTGTTTGTAATGTAAAATGGCATAGCAGCTGTGGAAAACAGTATAATTGTTCCTCAAAACATTGAAAGTAGAACTGCCACATGACCAATAATTCTAATTCTGGATATACACCCAAAGGAAACGAAAGCAGATTCTCATAGAGATATTTGTACATTCATGTTTAGAGCAGCATTATTCATACAGCTAAAATGTTTAAGGGACACAGGCATTTATCAATGGATAAAAAGATAAGTGAAATGTATGATATACATACAACAGAATATTATGCACCCTAAAAAAGTGGGAAATTCTAACGTATGCTATGATATAGATGAACCATGAAGACATTATGCTGAATGTAATAAGCCAGTCACTGAAAGAAAAATACTGTATCATTTCAATTTTATAAGGTAGTAGTCAAAATCATAGAGACAAAAAGTAAGAGGGCAGTTGCCAGGGGCTCAGGGAAATGGGGAGTTATTGATGGGCATAGAGTTGCAGTTTTAGAAAACAAAGTGAGTTCTGGAGAAGAACAGTTGTGATGGTAGCACATTATGAATGCATTTAATACAACTGAACTGTATATTTGAAAATAGATTAGATGGCAATTTTTATTTGTGTATGTTATAATTTTTTAAAAATTTTCGAAGATGGGACAACTCCAACTCCCTGAAAAATTAAGATAGTACGTCCAATTAGTATCTCAACCCAGGTCCCCAGTACAATACTTTAGCCACTCTCAAGTGTTCACCTATTAGACAAAGAGGTAGTTTTATCTGCTTCCTTACCCAAACTAGTAGCCTGATGGGGGCCTCACCCACAAAACTTGACACCTATGGCTTACTGATAAATCAGCTTGCCTCCAAGATGGACAAATCCAGTGGAATGCTACATTCACTCTTCTTGATGGTTATAAGTTATTGATAAAACACAGCATTTGGATACTTGATGGGGGTGTTTCTTGAAGCTTGGAAAGGATTTGAAATAGACGTTTACATAGACTCATGAATCAGCACTGTGTTCTAAATGTATGTCCTAGTTGTAGGCCTTTGACCTACCCATGGATGGATTATAAATATGCAACCATGTGGAATACCACCCTATGGAAAATATTACAAAACTGGCTCATTAACTTAAATGTTATATTGCTAATACACTCATTTGAAGCAAGCACATCTAAAAAAAAAATCTAGACTAACAAAACCAATCAAGTCCAAGCAGATATCATCTCTACTATAAGCCTACTATATCCATGTTCAATGCCCCTGTAGTAATAACATCACAATAAAGGATTGGACTGACCAATGAAAATCGTAGTTTTATGCATATGGAAGCCACTATTAACCTAAAAATTAAAAAAAAAAAAAAAAAAAAAAAAGGATTACCTGGCCATACTGACCTCTGCCTTGGTGAGCTTCTAGATACTTAGGAGTCATGGAGTTGGAAAAACTTAAAAAGAAACCTTTTTCCTCCTCCCTTTATCCAAAGAGTAGCAGTTCATTTTTCTATTTTTCTTGCTTACTTTGGTCTCATGAATGAGTAAATAGTTCATATAATGTCTGCTTTGACTGCAGTTTATTAATGGATGGTTCATATGACCTCAGCAGATGGATGAATGTATTGTTCAGAAAGGGGACACATGGAGAGAGACATGAACTTAGATACTGACTATGTCAGATGGCACTAGGTCTGCCCTTTTCTGCCATGGATATTGCTTCTAATTACAAAATGGTGATCTTAGAATTCTTGTGGAACTCATCATGCTGGACAAAGGACAGATACCCTGACTTATGTCCAGTAAGTCAGACATTTGGATCCCAGATCCAAATCAAGGATGTGGGTGGGGCCAGGGGTATTATGTTATGGACAGACATCTTACAAGAAGACTTCTGCAAGCATCCTAGGAAGGCAGTCATAATGCAAATTTCTCACAACTGGACATGTGTTTTTTAACTGACCGAGCTGAGTGGGATCTTATTGGTGTTCCATTTCCAGACCTGTAGTCAATCAGATAAATGGAAGTACTTTTGTTTAACAAAAGAGAAATGTGGATGGCTCTGGAAGCTCATTCACTACCATCATCATCCTTTTCAGTAGCTAAACAAGGATACAGCTCAGTAGGTCAGAGTTGGCTCATTAGAATAGACCGATACCATCTACCCGACTCTGGAAGCTTTTAATCAGGGAACCTTTATATTTGCATAGTAACAAAGATGTTTCTGGTTCATTTCCTTCCATTAAACCTATAAATACATGTAGAACATTATGGGATAAGGCTCTTCTTTCCTGAAATATTGGCCAAGTTGCATATATTTGTCCATTTCTAGCCTGAGCAGGAAGATAATGGGAGTTTAAGAGATTATATTGTATATTTCTAATAGCATATATTATATTATTATCTGTATATTACATATCTATATAGATCTATTTATTTATAAGATTTTCCCCCAATAAATTTTATTTTTTTATTAGTCCTGTATGGGTTTAGTGGTTTCTATCCATGACTTCTTTGGACAAAAGTGACTTCATTGGTTAAAAAAAAATACTACACATATACTCACAGTAATTTAAAATGTGTTTATGACTTGACTAGTCATATTGGGAAAGAAAAAAGATATTATATCAGATCAAAGATTGTAATTGGATAGAATATCTTCCATTTGCTCCTTGAGATTTATGATCCATCCTTCTCCACTTTATTTTCTGCCCTAAGGCTGACCTGTATAGATTACATTAACAAGGCTCTTGTGTCCTCTAGTTTCTAACCAGGCTCAGTTAAAAATGAGACTCATACAAAATAGAATGAAAAGGTGTCAATGATATTTTTCAACTCATTAATTAAAGTGAAAACCAATAAGAATGTCCTACAGGGTAACACAATATAGGTTATCTTTTCTACCAGACAGAAATAATTTGATCTCTACAGACAAAAATCTGCAACTTAACATGCAAGTTCATATAGTCTCAGTCTGTAATTAATAATAAATGGCAAGGTCAAACACTTGCTCTACACTCTTAGAGAAACAAATAACTTTCAGACGGCTTGTTAAATAATACCCTAGGATGACATTGAAAAGACCTGCAGTCTTCTCTTGCTTTATTTCTAAGTTTTAGATAATTTTTGTTAAGAAGTTAAGAGGAAGACCAGGAAGGAAATTAAAAAAATAAAGACTAAAGATAGACTGAAGAGAGAGTGAAGACAGACTGAAAGAGTAAAGTCACGGTATTGATCTTGTTGCTTCTCCGTGGCGTCGCCTTGGGCTGACTTGTCTTTAACAGAATGATCTGATTCACCGTCTCTACACAGGTCTTTGTCTTTCCACTCTTTTTCTCTTTCCAACTTCTCTGTCCTATCAGGCATAGAGGGGACAGACTGGCAAGAAGCTACTACTTCTGGACTATCTTCCTCTCCTTCATATCTGAGGTTACAGCTTTGTAAATGATCCTTGCTGACAAACTCTCATCTAATAATTCTATTTTGAGTGTGCTATTTTCTGTTGGGATCTAAAACTGATACAGGGATCAATCTTCCCTGGTAGGACTAGGAAGAAATATTGCATAATTCTGTTGCCAACAGAATTACTGAATGTACTATGTACATTCTGAATGTACTGAATGGTACTGAATGGTAGCAGAAATGTTGACAAAATGTTAGTTGATTTGTACTATTAATAATAAGTGAAAAAAAAAGAAAAAATAATAAGTGAAAATAAGCTAGTCAAGTTAATTGAAAATAGAATGTAAAGTTAAGTTGAAACAAAAAATATTTACATTTGAGATAAGATAGTGCTGACAAAGGAACTAAGAAGTAAAAGGAAACAGAACCTGTTTAAGAAGGGATGCACAAAATCAGAAATATGTACATGCTTTATGAAGGAAATCAGGTTTTCCTCTTTAATAAATTGTCTTTATCACTTGATTTACTAGGCAAAGATTAAAGTCCAATTTGCACTGCATATTTGCTATATACTATTATTCCTCACCTTCCCTGCCCCTTCCTTCTACACATTTCTGACACCTAAAGATAAGAGAACTTGAATGTGCTGTGTAGCTTATTTTTTTAATCTATGCTTGAGTTAATTCTAAGGCTGGTAAAACATTATTTTAGATAATTACACAAAATCATAAAACAATGATTATAGGGAAAATTAATGAATAAATGATGGTTACTACATTATAACTTGTCAAGTACTTAAAAATTATTTTACAGTAAACACACTTAGGTTTTGTTTCCTTTTATTCCCTTCCTCAACATGTGGCTTTGTTTCCCAGGACCATAAAATAAATCAAAGTAATTCCTAGTGTTTGAATTTCACATATTATCTTAACCTAAGTACACCAAATATTTGTTTTGTTGTTTATTTTATATGTTTTTAATTCTTCAAATATATATGTAACTATTTTAATGAAAAAACATTTTTTTAATCATGTGGAATAACTCTGTACTCCTTAATTACAACTACAGACCACAGCTGGGAAAACATTGATCTAGCAGAGTTTTGGAAAATATTTTCTATTCCCTCTCTGTTTATGTACTCCGATAAGAATAGTTACATTGTTTTCTTTTCTATAATTTGAGCAATCTCTGAGAAAAGTACAAGGATTACCTTTCTAAGGAATACTATATTCTATCAATACTTAAGCCATTTAATCCAACATGCCAGAGATCCAATTCAAGAATCCTCTCAAAGCTTAAATATTCACTTTGTTTTATCTTTCCCTCCAGCTAAGGATTAAGCCTTAGGGGACCCCCATAAGTCCATCAGATGGAATACCCCATCCAACAGGGATGGGGAATTGAGTGAAATGCACTTGTTCTCCAGGGACAGGCAAATGATCTCACCCAGATGTGTTTTGGCTTGTTGGATTTTACCTCCCTCAGTGGTCAGTCATGCAATCCAGTCTTTCAGCTGCAGAATCCTTTATGGGATATAAATTCTCCATTAAATAATTTTCTCTGTGGCTTAAGAGCATCTGCAAGACACAGATAATTCTAAAAATATTTTGCAAGGCTCTTGGTGAGTACAAAGTTCTTTGATAGCCTTGCATCTAAGGATTATTGTAACTCTGTCTAACTAGTAAGCGCTTTTGAGATAAACTGTGGTACATGCACACTCAAAAATGCCCTACTCTGCTTGGAATTATCAAAAAAAGACAAAATGTGTATATCTACAAAATATTATTATAAATGTTTCCATTGGTCAAATAATAACACAGTTTGATGAATATGAATGTTAATTTTTTTCTTTTTTAAATACACTGTAAGACATAGGTTATGTGATCAAGTATGAGAAATACCCTTGAATTAAGTAATGTACATTGCCATAATAGAGATTCTGTGAAAAATGGTAGTCATGACAGTAATTTTATCTTGTTTAACTCAACATTTTGTAACCTTATTTAAAGA
>JAPYYM010004266.1:0-10271 GCA_028534135.1 Potos flavus
CTTTGGGTGATTATGATGTATTAATATAGGTTCATCCTTGGTTAAAAAAAATGTACCACTCTGATGCATGATATTGATAATGAGGGGGGTGCTCTGCATGTGTAGAGACAGCGGGTATATGAGAAATCTTTGTACCTTCTTCTCAATTTTGTTGTTAAACTAAAACTGTGCTAAAAAATAAGTTCTTAAAAGAAAGTCTAACCTCAGTCCAACCCAACAGGGATTTGGAGTATAATTGTATCACAAAGCCTGTCCATCTGAAGACAGGTGGTGGAGGTTTATGCTTTAGTGCTGGTTAGTTAGTGGCTTCAGACAGCGCCATGCAGCATCTCCTGGCATTTGTTAAAGTTACTTCACCTGGGGCACCTGGGTGGCTCAGTGGGTTAAAGCCCCTGCCTTCAGCTCAGGTCCTGATCTCAGGGTCCTAGGATCGAGCCCCACATCGGGCTCTCTGCTCAGCAGGGAGCCTGCTTCCTCCTCTCTCTCTGCCTGCCTCTCTGCCTACTTGTGATCTCTCTCTCTGTGTCAAATAAATAAATAAAATCTTTAAAAAAAAATAAATAAAGTTACTTCACCTGCTGTTTTCGCTCTTTCAGAAATCCACATGTGCCGTCATGAAACAACAAGCCTTTGGCTGTGAGGAAGTATTAATGCATCCCTCTAATCATTGATTTCAGAATCAAAGGTACATTTTAGGAACAAAGAGAGTCATGGGACAAGACACTGGTTTCTCCTGACACTGATTACTAACAGGTACATACTTATACCTCCTGACAATGCTATTAAAAAAAAAAAAAAATGGATGGGTTGTTTCCAAGGGGACTTTGGAAAGCTAACATATATAAACTGACCATAATGTGTCAGAGACCTTGTCAGTCACTTAATATAAGTTATTTTGTTAAGTCAAGTGCTAATCTGGAGGAACAATTATTTCTTCTTCTTCTTCTTCTTTTTTTTTAAAGATTTTTATTTACTTATTCGTCAGAGAGAGACAGAAAGAGAGAGAGAGAGAGAGAGAGAGAGCACGAGCACACCAGCAGGGGGAGCAGCAGAGGGAGAAGTAGGCTCCTCACTGAGCAAGGACCTTGATGTAGGACTTGATCCCAGGACCCTGAAATCATGACCTGAGCTGAAGGCAGACACTTAACTGACCGAGCCATCCAGGTGTCCTGAGAAATAATTATTCCTGAAGCCAACAAGTTCATATCATCAAAACTAGGATTGTAACCTCTGGTTGGCATATGTGATGTATGGACAACGACATTCTGTTTATCATCATTATCATAGGTACATTTGTTGGGCACTGTTCTTGTGCTTTCCTACTGGGCAATAATATGCCCTTTTGTGGGTTGTGCTGACTCCCTGGCCACCTCTGTGGCCTCATCAGTCCCATGGAGGCCTTCAATAACCCTTAAAAAGTGGTGGCATCTGACCAGGAACTTCCTACTTGTCCATGCTGGCTGGGGCAGAGGTGGCCAAATGAGTGCCATCAAAATGCCACCATAATAAGACAAAAGCAATAAAGAAAACTTGAAAAGGAATAATATTATATTGTTACAGAATACCCAAAGGATGAAAATTGCTTTCAAAAGGAAGCAAACATATCACTTTTCTTTAAAATTTACTGGAACATGACACAGTTCTCTTTAATAAGAAAGAGTCTCTGGAGAACAGACCCACCTATTAATATTGTTAATTACTTGTTACAATATTCAAATGCTCCTAGTGACTAGTCATCGCATGTATGTTAGGGGTTCACAATAGCGATAGTCATGCAGTCAAATATGCTCATGAGTAAGGAGAGCAGAATTTAAGAGAGAATCAGCAAGGATGTCTCAGAGAACTTAGAATGCATTTTGGAAACAGAAAAGAAGAAAGAGGCCCGTGACTCAGAGTGATTACATGAAAACCACACAGTATAAGGTGGTAAAAGACATTACCTTTCGACTTCCTGAAGGACAGCTTTTTGCTAATTTCCCTCTATGGGCCAGGTACTGTGTAGAAACTGATATGCAGGGTATTGGTGAAGTAGACTCTGAAATGCACAGTTATGTCAAAATGAGATACGATAAAACACCAAATGTTTGTGAGGATGCAGAACAACTGGAACTCTCAACCATCATTGGTGGAATATAAGATACCTCTTTGGAAAGGGTTCTACTCACTTCTTATGAGCTAAAAGTATGTATTGACAAAAAAGTGTTGTTAAAAAATATTAATAGCATATTTATTCATAATAGTCAAAACCTGGGAAAAGCCCAGGTTTCTATCACTAGGAGAATGGATAAACAAACAGAAGTATATTTGGTTAATGGAATGCTATTTTACAATCAAAAGGAATGAACTGATGCTTAAACAACATTATGAATGAATCCCTCCAAAAACCAAAATACTAAGTAAAAGATACTTTATACAAAAGAATATATACTAATGATGTCATTATATGAAGTTATAGTAAAAATCAATACATACGTATCTAGTTCTAGCAAAACTAATCTGTGATGAAAATAAAAATCAAAAAGAGTGGATGTCCACTCTTACCACTGTTCTTCAACATAGTACTGGAAGTCCTAGCCTCAGCAATCAGATAACAACAAAAAAAGAAAAGGCATTCAAATTGGCAAAGAAGAAGTCAAACTTTCACTCTTCATAGATGACATGATATTGTATGTAGAAAACCCAAAAGACTCCACCAAAGAACTGCTAGAACTGATACAGGAATTCAGCAAAGTTGCAAGATATAAAATCAATATACAGAAATCTGTTGCATTTCTATGCATTGTCATGAGGCAGCAGAAAAAGAAATCCAGGAATTGATCCCGTTTAAAATGCACCAAAACCCATTAGATACCTAAGAATAAACTTAACCAAAAAGGTAAAAGACCTGTACTCTGAAACCTATAGAACACTTATGAAAGAAATTAAGGAAAACACAAAGATATGGAAAAACATCCCATGCTCATGGATTGGAAGAAGAAATATTGTTAAAATGTCTGCATTACCTAGAGCAATCTATACATTCAATGCAATCCCTATCAAAAGACTATCAGCATTTTTTACAGAGCTGGAACAAACAATCCTAAAATTTGTATGGAACCAGAAAAGACCCCAAATAGCCAAAGTAATATTGAAAAAAACCAAACCAAAACAAAACAGCAAAGCTGGAGGCATCACAATTTTGGACTTTAAGCTGTATTACAAAGCTCTAATCATCAAGACAATATGGTACTGGCACAAAAGCAGACACACAGATGAATGGAACAGAATAGAGAATCTAGAAATAGACCCTCAACGCTATTGTCAACTAATCTTTGACAAAGCAAGAAAGAATATCTAATAGAAATTAGTCTCTTCAACAAATGGTGTCCGGAAAATTGGACAGCCACACACAGAAGAACAAAACTGAACCACTTACACCGTACACAAAAATAAACTCAAAATGGATGAAGACCTAAAGGCGAGGCAGGAATCCATCGAAACCCTAGAGGAGAGCAGAGAAAGCAACCTCTTTGATCTCAGCCACAACAACTTCTTGCTAGACACACGTCTAGAAAATGAAAACAAAAATGAACCATTGGGATTTCATCAGGATCAGGATGGCATGGCAAGAGAAACCATCAACAAAACAAAAGGCAACCTACAGAATGGGAGAAGATATTCACAAGTGACATATCAGATAATGGGCTAGTATCCAAAATCTATAAAGAACGTATCAAATTCAACACCAAAACCCCAAAATTCCAGTCAAGAAATGGGCAGAAGACATGAATAGACTTTTCTCCAAAGAAGACATACAAATGACCAAAAGACACATAAGAAAGATTTCTTTTTGATGACTGAGTAATATTGCTTTGTGTATATATACCATATCTTTTTTTTTTAAGATTTTTATTTATTTGGAGAAGAGAGAGACACACACACAAAGAGAGAGAGAGAATCTGAGGCAGAATCCATGCTGAGTGCAGAGCTCAACACAGGGCACAATCCCATGACTTTGGATCATGACCTGAGCCAAAACTAAGAGTCAGACACTCAACTGACTAAGTCACCCAGGCGCTCCTCTATCACATCTTCTTTATCCATTCATCTGTTTTTTTTTTTTTTAAGATTTTCTTTATTTATTTGAGAGAGAGAGGATGAGAGAGGGGGTGGTCAGAAGGAGAAGCAGACTCCCCACCAAGCAGGGAGCCTGATGCAGGACTCAGTCCTGGGACTCCAGGATCATGACCTGAGCAGAAGCAGTCATCCAACCAACGAGCCACCCAGGCACCCCATTCATCTGTTGATGGACATCTGGGCTCTTTCCATAATTTGGCTATTATAGATAATGCTGCTATAAACATTGGGGTGCATGTGTTTCTTTGAATCACTATTTTTGTATCTTTGGATAATTAGTAGTGCAATCACTGGGTCTTAGGGTAGCTCTATTTAACTTTTTGAGGAACCTCTGTACTGTTTTCCAGAATGGCTGTTTCCAGCTTGCATTCCCACCAACAGTGTGAGAGGGTTCCCCTTTCTCTGCATCCTCACCAACATCTGTTGATTTCTGACTTGTTAATTTTAGCCATTCTGACCTGTGTGAAGTGGTATTTCATTGTGATTTTGATTTGTATTTCCTTAATGCCAAGTGATGTTGAGCATTTTTTCATGTGTCTGTTCATTTAATATTTTTAATACTTCATTTTATACTACTTTCATTTCAAAACAAAAATAAATAAATGTTGAACTCTAATAAATGATAAGCATGGTGAAGAGTTTAATGAGAAGTGTATGAATGTTTGTAATATTTCTAACAGATTTATTGAAATATATTTTACATACAATAAATCTCACATTTAAATTGTAGAATTTGATAAGTTTTAATGTAATTCTACATTTATAAGGTATCACTAAATCATGCCCCTGCTTACTACCCCTCCTCCAACAAATACCAATTTGATTTCTGTTACTATCTAAAGTTGAATTCCATATAACTAATTAAAATATTTCAATAGATTTTTTTTTTAGGGAATTTTTGGTTTTTAAAAAAAAAACTTGTGCATTAAATAACAAAGTTTCCATATATGTCCCCAGTACACAGTTTACCTTATTAGTAACATTTTTCTTTGGTGTAGTATAGTAGTTACAATTGATGGATTAATATTGATACAGTGTTACTAACTAAAATCCGTAGTTTACATTAGGGTTCAGTCTTTGTGTTGTACATTCTATGGTTTTGATAAAGGCATAATGTCATGTATCCAGCACTATAGTATCACAGAGAATTTCATATCTTTCCTTGTGTTCTCACTTATTCATCCCTGCCCCCACATTGCCCTGAGCCCCTAGAAATCATTGACTGATCATTTTATGATCTCTAGGTCTGCCTTTTCCAGAATGTCATATAGTTGAAATCATATGGTATATAGCTTATCAGATGGGCTTCTTTTTATTAGTAATATGCTTTTAAGTTTCTTCCATGTCGTTTCAAAACTTGATTGCTCATTTCTCTTTATATCTCTATTACTGATAACATTCTGTTGTATAGATGTACCACAGTTTATCTAGTTTGCTTACAACTTCTGGCAATTATAAATGAAGCTGCTATAAACATTTTTGTGCAGGATTTTGTGTGGACATAAGTTTTCAGCTCAACTGAATATATACCTAGGAGCAAGATTGCTGGATCAAATGGTAAAACCTTAACTTTGTAGGAAGCTGTCTTTCATACCATTTTGCATTCCCACCAGGAGTATATGAGAGTGTTGCTCTACATTCTCGCCAGCATTTGATGTTGTCAGTGTTTTGGATTTTGACCTTTTACCTTTCTTCTTCCTGCTCCCTCCCCTCCTCCTTTTTGAGAGAGAGAGTGAGTGTGTGCAGGAGAGGGACAGAGAGACAGTGAGAGATTCTTAAGCAAGCTCTATGTTCAGCATGGAGCCTGACTTAGAGCTCCATCTCATGACCCTAAGATCATAGACTGGACAAAATCGAAAGTCAGATTCTTAACTGATTGAGCCACCCAGGTGCCCCAGGATTTTTGCCCTTTTAATAAGGGTATATTATTTTGCTTTAATTTGAAGTTTCCTAATAATTTATGATGATGACCAGCTTTTCATATGTTTATTCATCATTTGCATGTCTTGTTTGGTGAGGTGTCTATTGATCTTTTGTCCATTTAAAATAATTTTTTCCTTACAGTTGAGTTTTAAGTGTTATTTCTATATCTTGATGTCAGCCCTTTAACAGGTTTGTGTTTTGCAGATTTCTTTTTACTTTGTGGCTTGTCTTTTCGTTTTCTGAATAGTGTCTTTTGCAGAACAGATTTTTTGCTGTTAATTTTAATAAAGTCAATATTTCTTTTCATGGGCTGTGCTTTTCATATTGTGTCTAAAATTTTATCACTAAACTCAAGGTCACCTAGATTTTTTTCTATGTTGCTTCTAGAAACTATAGTTTTGCATTTTACATTTAAATGTGATTCACCCTGGTCATTTCTGTAAAAGGTATGTCTAGATTTTTTTTTTTTACATGTGTATATCTAGTTGTCCGAGCACTATTTGTTGAAAAGACTACACTTTTTCCATTGAATTACCTTTGCTCTTTTGTCAAAGATCAGTAGAGTATATTTTTGTGTGTCTGTTTTTGGGCCACTATTGATCTATTCATTTATTCTTTTACCAATTCTGAGCTGTCTTGATTGCTGTAGCTTTATAAGTAGGTCCCTTAAATTGCTTAAATTGGGATAGTATGAGTCTTTTGACATTGCTCTTTTCAGGATTGTGTTGGCTATTTTGGGTCTTTTACCTTTTCATGTGAACTTCGGAATCAGTTTGTTGACATTCATAAAATGAGTTGCTGAGATTCTGATTGGTGTTATAAGTTGAATCATTTCCCATCAAATATATATCGAAGTCCTAACCCCTGGTAACAGTGAATATGACCCTATTTGAAAATAGGATCTTTGCCAATGTAATCAAGTTAAGATAATGTTATTTGGGTGGGCTGTAACCAATATGATTGATGATTAAAGTAGAAGAGGAAATTGGACACAGGGACAGACATGTGAGAGGGGAGACACAGCAGAGATACACAGGAAGAAAACGGCCCTATGATGATGGAAGCAGAGATTGGAGTTATATTACCACAAACCAAAGAATGTTCGGGATTCTAAGAACCTGGAAGAGACAAGGAAAGATACACTTTTAGACAAGGTTTTGGAGGGAGGATGGCCCTTTCAACACTTCTATTTCATACTTTTAGCCTGCAGAACTGTGAGAGAATAAATTTCTGTCGTTTTAAAATGTCCAGTGAATGGTACTTTGCTACAGCACTCTAAGAAATTAATACAATTGAGATTGCATTGATGCTATACATCAAAGTAGGAAAAACTGGTATCTTAATGATATTGAGTCTTCCTATTAAAGAATATTGAATATCTTCTCTCCATTAATTGAGATCATTGATTTCTTTCATGAGTATTTTATAGTTTTATTCATATAGACCTTGTACATATATTATAATGTTTATACCCAAGTAATTTAATTTTTTTGATTAATGTAAATGGTGTTTGTAATTTCAAATCCCAGTTGCTCATGCTTAGTATATAGGGAAACAATTGATTTTTGTATATTAACCTTCTATCCTGAAACCTTGGTATAATTGCTTATTCTAAGAACATTTCATCAAGTCTTCATGATTTTCTGTATAGATGATCATGCCATCCGTTAACAGAGAGTTTTATTTCTTCCTTCCCAGTCCATGTACCTTTTCTTTCTTTTATTATTATTATTTTTTATTTTATTGCATTAGAATTAGGTAGGCTTCCGGTGTTATGTTGAATAGGTATAGTGAAAGAAGACATACATGCCTTGCTCCTGAAGAAGGTGAACAGAATTTGCTCCTCCAAACTATGTCTCTTTGATGTAAGGATTATCTTGAACTTGTTATTTTTAAGAAAGAGCAGATACAGGAGAAGCTCTGAAAACTGAGTAAAAGTTACTCTTTCATAAGGAAAATTTACATTTATAAGAGAACTCTCTATTTGTAAAGTATCTTCCTATCTTTCAGAATAAGAAGGATAACTAAATTTTTAGAAACTTTTATCAATGGAGAAGACAAGGACTTAAATCTGCATAATAATCCTAACCCTATTTATTTTTTTATTTCTGGTAACCTCCCATAACTACACCACTTTTAGGTTAGTCTTCATTTATATATTTTTTCATTATTATGGATAATACTAGTGCTTTTTCGTGCCTAATAGTTTTTTACTGGATTGCAGACATTGTGAATTTTATATTTTAGAGTGTTAATTTTCTATTCCAAACATAATCTTGAGCTTTGTTCTGGCTCACAGTTAAATTACTTGAATACATTTTGTTCTTTCTAGGCTTTGGTTTAAAAATTTTTTTGGGTGTAATGGCATAATTTCTGAGTGTAGGTCTGAGTATTCCCAACAATGCAGGTAAGACCCTTCTTAACCTTCTGTGTATTCAATGCCTTATGAGTGAATAGTGAAGTTTTCTAGTCTGACTGGTAAGACTAGTTAATATTCCTTGCTTTTTGTGAGTTTTGGGCACTGTTATCTTTTTGTTTTGGTCGGGGGTGATCTTTTAGTGATCTTGAATAGTTTTCTCACATGCACTGAGTAGTGCTCAGCTAAGTCCCCAAGGTGGACCCTTTGTAGATCTCTGGAAGTTTCATCTCTGGACATCTGTCTCCTCTCTAGCACTCAGTTCTGTGAACTCTGTCTGTCTTGGTCTCCCCAGACTGTCAGCTCCATCTCCACAATGCAGGGGGTTAGCCAGCCTCTGCCTGATTTCTGCCATTTTGTATTGCAGCCTGAAAACATCCTTGAGGTAGTAACCAGGGTGTACTGTAGAGCTCATCTCCTTGTTCCATATATCCCAGAGATCATTATTCCATGCTGCCTTGAATATAGTGCCTTAAAAATCTTTATTTCAAGAGGAGGAGCAAGATGGCGGAGGAGTAGGAGGCCGAGATAATGTCAGATCCCAGAAGTTCAGCTAGATAGTTATCAAACTATTCTAAACACCTACAAACTCAACAGGAGATAGAAGAGAAGAAGAACAGTAATTCTAGGAACAGAAAAAAACCACTTTCCAGAAGGTAGGATGTGTGGAAAAATGAATCCAAAGCGACGGGAAGATAGACTGTGGAGGGAGGGGCCGGGGCCCGGCAAGCCGCAGAGCAGCAGAGCACAAAATTGGAACTTTTAGAAGTCTGCTCCACTGAAGGACATCGCTCCAGAGGCTAAGCGGGGAGGTGGAGCCCTTGCGGGGACAGTGTGATTTCAGGACCTGTGGGGTCGCAGAACGACTGGGGTGTCTGAGGGTGGCAGAGCTCCCAGGTATTGTAGTGGGGAAGCTGACTGCAGAGATGGAGCCAAGCAGTGGGCTATCAGCTTGGGATTACCTTAAACCGTGATCTGAGGCACAGTCGGGCCACTGCTCTTTGAGCAGGGACCCCACAAGGGGCAGATCCAGAGAGACCCCTTCCTTCCTCCTTCGGAAGGAGTGACGTGGGAGCACGCTGCAGGAATATGCTGGGTTTGGAGACTCCAACCAGGGCTATGCACCAGAGATGGAAACACTCTGTCACAGGCTGGCTGAGCTCAGAGTGTGGATGGAGACCAGGGAGATGGGAGTGATTGACTGCTTTTCTCTGAGGGCGCACTGAGGAGTGGGGCTGCCGAGCTTTCTGTTCCTATGGGCGGAGATCAGGAGGCTGCCATTTTCATTCCCATCCTCCAAAGCTGTACGGAAAGCTTTCAGGGAGCAAAAGCTATGAGAGCAAACCGAAGCAGATTGCTTGGCCCACCCCCTGGCAAGGCAGTGCAATTCCGCCTCAGGCAAAGACATTTGAGAATCACTGAGACAGGACCCTCCCAGATGATCAGCAAGAATATCCAGCCAAGACCAAGTTCATAGAACAATGAGAACTGCAGAAATCCAAAGTTAGGAAAAAGTAACGCATAGAATTCATTCTTCTACATATAGCTGTCCATTTTCCCAGCACCATTTGTTGAAGAGACTGTCTTCTTTTCACTGGATCTTTTTTCCTGCTTTGTCAAAGATTATTTGACCATAGAGTTGCGGGTCCATATCTGGGCTCTCTAATCTGTTCCACTGGTCCATGTGTCTGTTTTTGCGCCAGTACCATGCTGTCTTGGTGATCACACCTTGTAGTAAAGCTTGAAATCAGGCAATGTGATGCCTCCAGCTTTGTTTTTCTTTTTTAACATTTCCTTAGCAATCGGGGGGTCTTTT
>JAPYYM010004267.1:0-10270 GCA_028534135.1 Potos flavus
GAAGTGTAGAATCACTATGGCGCACACCCGAAACTAATATAATACCGTATGCCAGCTCACTGGCATTAAAAGAAACACTTAAAAAAAATTCTTGTGGTTTGTCTTGTGGCTCAGGATATGACTTCTCGTGGTGTGAGGTGGAGGGTAGGTCACCCCCAGGCTCTGCTGGCAATGCTGCTGTGGGTGGATGGCGTGGGGGGAAGGGGGGCTGACACTGCAGTTGCAGGCAGATTAGGGCGCCCACTGCCGTTGATTTTGGGTCTCCCTACTGAGTCCCTGCTGGGCTTCCCCTTTGTTGGTTCTTTGCCAGACAGAACAGCCTTAGCTTGCTTGCATTTATTTATTTATTTGCTTTTGTTTGCATTTTGCCTTTGCCTGTGGACATTTTCAGATTGCAGGTTGCAGGGCTCTCCACACCCCGATCCGGAACACGCTGGGCATGGAAAGAAATCCTCGCAAGCCCGCTGTGGTACTTCCAGAGCTGAGGTCCTGGGCCGGTCCACCGTCTAGGTCTCATCTTTCTGAGTCATGCTTAGGATTGTTATTTCCAGGCTTTTCAGTTGTATTTAGAAGGGAGTGCTGAGAAATGTGAATATAGACCGTTTTGCTTGGAACGTGAATAGATCAAAGTTTTAAGGAATCTGGAAACTCCTTTCCAAAATCGTGAGCTATTTTCTAGCTTTTACATTTGCAACAATAGCATATGTGTCATACCTCTTCCCGTCCTCAGCAACACTACCATGGCCCATTTTCTTTTCTGAAAGACGTTCTAATAGTTGTGTCCTGGAATCAAATTGTGTTTTTATTTTGTATTTCCTAATGAGCAATCATGTTGAGTACCATTTCAAGTGCTTATTTCCCATCTGTGTATATTCTTCAGACGTTTTTAAGATCTCATTGCTGGGGTGCCTGGGTGGCTCAGTTGGTTAAGCGTCTATGTATCAGGATCCTGGGATCGAGCCCTACATCGTGCTCACTGCTCAGTGGGGAGCCTGCTTCTCCCTCTCCCTCTCCCCTCCTCCCCACTTGTGTTCAGTATCTCTCTCTGAAATGAATAAACTTTTTAAAAAAATCTCATTGCCATTTTATTTATACACACATACATATACATGCATATGATTCTTTTGAAATATATTTATTTAATCTATTTTGTGTCATTACATAGTTGCAAGTGCTGGACTGCAAAAACACACATTGTTCCAGGAACTGGAATCCCGGCCTTCTTATTTTACGCCTTTCCCAGCACTCCTCCGTGGCTCCTCCTGGGACCACGCTGCTCCAATACGTCCTGTCTTGTCTGAGCAGCTTCAGCCCTCCGCACACAACAGCATGTTTCCATCTTCTTTCCTCCATCAAGGTACACATTCCTCGTAAGAAGGGCCCTTTCCTTCTCAGAGTCGTCTTCAAACACTGCGAGCCCTTCCCAAATACCCAGGAGGGGAGCTGGTGACGAGACGGTGAGAGTGTCCGGGAGGGGAGACACTCTCTGCCAAAACAAAGCTTGTGAATTAGCACAGACAGAACATGAACTCTGCAACTTTTAAATCCCCAGAGATTCCCAGCATAGTTTTACCAGCACGTGCTACACAAAGCCCTGTAACTAATGAGAGAAAATTACAAAGTTGAGTGAGAAGTTTCTCTTGCTCCCTCTGATGAAAGGAGAGAGGAAGCCCCGAGGGTCTCCTAACCAGAGCCAAACCTCCAGAGTGGAGGAACCTCAGGCCCTCGTGATGATTAGACAACATCTCTAAACTGGTAGAAGAAAATGCTCTTAACCACTGTGATTTAGCGAGTGGTAGAAACAGACCAGAGTTCCCGGGGCCCAGCCTCTCGGCTCAAGTCGGGAGGCTCTCGGCCACGGGAAGCTGAAGCTACCACAAAATCAGGGCCCCTCCCTCTCTCCCCAGCTAGGGAAACTTAGACCCAGAAGGTTCACGGACTTTCCAAGGTCACTAAATGAGCAGCGATGAAGTTAAAAATGTAGACTGTTAGACCAATGACTGTTATAGTAAGCAGTTCTCTGTCCCTTCTGAGCGAAGAACAAAGCAGGCTTCCAGCAATGTGAAGACGATCGTGGAAGAGTATAAGCCTCACGCTGAGCTGGCTTTGGGGCCCTGACAAAATACACAAGGTAGGAAACTCCCGTAGATGACTTGACTCTGACTTCCTCACAATTAATTGTCCCTGCATTTTCTTCAAATTACCATTTCTCTGGGACTTCGGAAAGGGTGTGTATTTCTTTTGGTCAATGGATCCATATTCCAAACTAAATTAGACACCCGTCGACTTAGGGATAACTTCAGAGACAGGTGGGGGTGGGGGTATGATACCCTGACCCCTCTACACACACGGGCATTCAGAATATGTCAGAGTAGGGCAGGTTCTGAGATTCACCCTCTGCCACTGGCAGTTCCCCAAGTAGGCAGTGAGTGCGCCATTAGGTAAGAATTAGGTAAGCAACGACCTGTCTTGGGACATGTATTGCTGATTCTTTGCATTTTCAAAATGTTTCTGAATTTAATGATGGTTCAAACATACGTCCTCTGGGCTGTTTAGGAGGGGATAGGGCATATCGTGTGAAATCAGGCTGTTCTGTTAGAAAGAGCTTGAAGGGCCCCTGGGTGGCACAGTCGGTCAAGTGGCTGACTCTTGGTTTCAGCTCAGGTCACGATCTCAGGGTTGCGAGATCAAGCCCCGCATCGGACTCCATGGAGTCTGCCTAAGAGTCTCTCTCCCTCTGCCTCTCCCTGCCCTGCTCCTCTGCCACCCCATTCTCTCTCTCTCTCAAATAAATAAATAAATCTTAAAAAAAAAAAAAAAAGAAAGAAAGAAAGGAGAAAGAGCTTGAGTTTCGCAGCGAGGACACCAGGTACTAAAAATAACTTGTTTTGCCCATCTGTTCTCCCCCTCACCCCACTTTGGGGTCCTTAGCTATTCATCTTTCAGTTCCACAATCCAATTGCTCTTCTTCAGAGTTCCTGTGAAGAGTCCGGAGAACTAGGAAACCTTAATGCTCTCCCGAGGCAGGAAGTGTTCACGATGGCTCAGCACTGAGCAGAAGGCTGAATAGGACCTCGTATTTCTGGGAGAGGAGACAGTCCAGAGTGCTGGAGAAAGCCATTTGCGGGGGAAAATAGAACAATAAGCTGCAAGTGTCGATGTGGAGACCCTAAATTTGGATGCTGAAGAGGCTTAAGTCTTGCCTAAAATGCCTCATAATAAGGAAGCCTGAGGATCATTTAGACACAGCCCCTCCTAATATACTTGCCTAAGGCAGGAAGACAAAAAAAAATGTTCTAGTCTTTTAGGGAGAAAATTACCCACAGAGAGCAGGCATGGATACAGCGAGAGAAAGCGGGAAATGGGAAAGGAGAAAGGGTGGTGGGGAAGATGAGACACCTGATTCTCATGTGGCCAAGAAAGCAGAAAAGTCTCATCAAGTCTAAGAGGACAAAAGAATCACGGAGATCTCTGAGGGAAGTCCACAGGGCTGTGGGTTATTTCTGTAGCCTTTAAGAATAAAAGTTTTAATTGTATATTTATTTTATTTGTATTTATTTGTACTTGCTAAAGTTGTATAATTATAATTTGGACCATTTTCCTACTGCCTGTTTTGATGGTCAGTGACCAGCTCGATTCTGCTGACAGAAGGCTCAATCTTAGCCTGAACCAAATCTAATGAAGAGTGGAAAGCCCGTTTATCTCTACGCTCAGCACGCTCTGCAATGCTGAATAACAGAGTAACGGGGAAACTCTTCAGAGATTCAGCACTCTTTTTGATAACTAACCTATCCATGCAACACATATTGGGAATCATTCCCTTCTTAATACATTTTATATTAGCATTGTGAGAAATACAGAAATCTGTGACTGATAGCCTCTTTCTCCAAGGAAGAAACATTGATAAATGGAAAGAATACACAATTAAACTCAAAACAGTTGGATTCCAGCTACAAATATGCCACTTCATAGACACAACTATCTTATTTTTAAAATACAATAATCACAGCTGCCATACGTGCCCCGCAGGTCAAGAACAAAGCCAATAAGCATTACAAGGAATTTGGCAAAATGCAGCCCCTATCAAGGCTAGTTATTAAATATGTTGATGTGTGGGAAAGGAAAAACAATAGCTCAGTGTAGTACAACACTGAGGGAATGCGTTAAATATAAGGAAAGACGGCATGTTGTAGAAGTTAGAGGAGGATGAGATTAAATCAGACACAGAATTATTGAAGAATTCACAGAATCTCTAGCATTTATCTTTTTCAGATGCTAGGGTTGGCATGGAAGAAGTGGGCAAATTTTCAGCTGCTACCTGCACTGTGCTTGCATAAAGGGTCTGTTTATCAACACCATCCACACACTCTAATTAATCACTTTTAATCTGAAGGGTCCTGAAGTATCACTATCTTCCCTCTCTTCAGTGTAGAGGGAAGGGAACATGTTCTTCACTTTCTTTTAATATTTCAGGACCTAAATGTTGTCTCTAAGAAGAGATAATGACTTTAGGCTTCCTTCCAATTATAAGCCATTGTCCAAAAGTGGTCCCCAATTTCCTAACAAACCAATTATCAACCTTCACTCATTAGATATTTACAGACAATATTGTATGTGGAAGTTGCTTTGTCAGACCCTGACTCTGTGTATTAACTACTTGGTAGTTTTTTTTAGTGTTCAGAGTCCGATCAAATCTGGCTCGCCTAATGCACCTGAATTTCCTTTATTTGGATATCGATTAGAATATTTTTTAAAAAATAAGCCGGAAGGCCTGTCTCTCACCCAATAAGTGATCAAGAATTGATCACCGAACAAAGGTGTAACAAGTGAGTTAAAAATTAGGAAAACACGGGGCGCCTGGGTGGCTCAGTGGGTTAAAGCCTCTGCCTTTGGCTTAGGTCATGATCTCAGGGTCCTGGGATCGAGCCCCGCATCGGGCTCCCTGCTCAGCGGGGAGCCTGCTTCCTCCTCTCCCTCTGCCTGCCTCTCTGCCTACTTGTGATCTCTCTGTCAAGTAAATAAATAAAATCTTTAAAAAAATTAGGAAAATACATAACCTATATACACATGATATTTTGCTAAACTAAATGAAAAATCAGTCAGTAATTATAACTGATCATCTGTCTTATTCACAACCTAATTTTCAAAGAATAATGGAGAATGGAATATTTATTCGCTGTTTCTTTCAGATTTAGACGTGCTAACAATGAAGGTCAACCAGACAATCCTGAGAGAATTCATTCTTGTAGGCTTCTCCGTGTATCCAGATGTGCAGATATTCCTCTTCGTGGCCTTTCTTGGCCTCTACCTTCTCACCCTCACAGGTAACTTGGCCATCTTGGGTCTAACTTGGGTGGACAGATCTCTCCACACCCCCATGTACCTCTTCCTTCGTGCCCTCTCTTTCTCCGAGACCTGCTACACACTGGCCATCATCCCCAAGATGCTGGCAGATCTGCTGACCGAGAACAGACGCATATCAGTCACGGGGTGTGGCTTGCAGATGTGTTTCTTCTTGGGACTCGGTGGCACCAATTGCATCGTCCTCACCTTGATGGGATATGATCGCTTTCTGGCCATCTGTAACCCTCTCAGGTATCCACTGCTTATGACCAATGTGGTGTGTGGACAACTTGTGGCCTCTGCTTGGGCTGGAGGCTTCCTTGTCTCTCTGATAGAGACTGCGCTGATATTCAGGGCCTCCTTCTGCAGCCCCAACCTTGTCAAACACTTCTTCTGCCACATGCGAGCAGTGGTGAGGCTGTCCTGTCTAGACAGCGACCTCACAGAATCCATTGTGACGGTGATCTCAGTGTTAGGCTTGATAGGCACCTTCTTGCTCGTCGTCATCACTTACGTGTTCACTCTTTCCACTGTCTTCAGGATCCCGTCAGCCGAGGGCAAGCAGAAGGCCTTCTCTACCTGTGCCTCGCATCTCACGGTGGTCATTGTGCACTTTGGGTTTGCAGCCATTGTCTATCTGAAGCCAGAAGGCTCTGGAGGAGATGACACGCTCATGGCCATCCCTTACACGGTCATTACCCCTTTCCTCAGTCCTCTCATTTTCAGCCTCAGGAATAAGGACATGAAGAATGCCTTAAGAAAGGTGTTTGGAAAAAAGAGTTTCTTGAATAAATAATCCTGGATTATTGCTCCATGAGTAACTGTCCCCGATGTCAGTAGTCATATACCCTGCGACATCAGGAGAAGCCTGTGCCATTTGCCTTTTTCCAGAGGTTGTCATGAGGAATCCAGAGACTGAGTCTGGGAACTAAAGTATCACAAACATTTACTTAGTTTGTTAATAAAGTTGCTCGTACTTCTACTGGCTGCTTCTGAAGACCCTAAGCTTCTGCCAGTCAGCCTCGGCGCGTCCTGCATCACTGACGGAAGGGGAAAGCAAGACTGTAGAAGGGAAAAGCAACCCTTGTGACCATAACACTAAGAGATGCTTAACAATATCTAAAGATACAACGGCTGAGGAATTTTTCTTGGCAACATTGTGAGACATTGGACTGTGCCTCCCAGGAGATAAACCATTTCTAGTAGGTGATACACTATGTAGAAATCATCAACTGTCTATATGTGCATATCTGGATTGATATCTCTATTTGTTAAATCCATTGCCGTACTGATGGCTAAAGTTTTTTTTTATAACATTTTATTTATTTATTAGAGAGAGAAAGAGAGCATGAATGGGACAAGAGGGTAGAGAGAGAGGGAGAGAAGATCCCAAGCGGACTCCTAGCTGAGCGCAGAGCTGGACGCAGGGCTCGATCCCATGACCCTGAGATCATGACCTGAGACAGAATCAGGAGTCAGATGCTTAAACGACTGAGCCTCCCAGGCACCCCTGATTACTAAAAGTTTTTTAAAAACACTGTTCATGACTGTGTCCTTCCAGAGACAGTCAGATGCTCACTTCTGACTCTACAGGATATCTTGGAACATTGATCCATCAAGCAGACAGGATGGCAGAGCCTGTGTGTCTATGAATGGCAGAGTCCATGGATGAGGGCTGGAAATAATCCCCATTTTCTTTAAGATGACGATATTCAAAACCAAATGTTAAACACACATACACACACACACGTCATGATACTGGAGGGGTCGACAGTGACTGGCATTTTGGACTCATTTCGACAGACATATAATGTGTAATGAAGGAAACCCGATGAACACAGCATCAGACCTTGATATCACCCAGAAGACTTAGAATTAGAAGCACGGTGGAGGTTCTATGACAAAGAGTAGCAAGGGATCTCATGGACTATCCAAACACACGAGCCTCGGGGATCTTCCGAATCCTTTGCTCGGTTCTGCTGTTAACCAGATCTGTGGCTTCTCATGATGGACATAACCTTTCTATCAAGGCTTGATGTACATAGAACACATGAGAAGTCTAGGGGCAATGTCTGAACTCCATTATTTACAGGGATGTTATAAGGATAAACGAGATAACAGATGAAAAATATTACAAACACACACTGATTACGGTTTCCTCTTGCCATGACTCTATTTTCTCCCCTGGGACCATTCCGGTGGCGCATGTGCAGGCACAACATGTACCCACTTCCATCATGGTCACTGCCTCAATGACAAGTGTTTCCTCGACTTTTGTTCCACCCCCGAGAGCAGATTATCCAATCGAGCGAAGCTATAAAATCTTGGGAATAGATACTAACAATTTACCCATTCATGGTGGGTGTAGGAAATATGACGAAGCCTAGACTAGAGTTCCTGAACTTGAATTTGGACCAATTAATTGGCATATACCTGTTACGGTAACTGGGGCAGACACTACTAGTTGCCCACTTAATATTCATTGTTGACATAGAAATAAGTAACTAAATGGGAGCTGGAAAATACCTATGTGTTTAAAAATCAGGTAACACATTTCTAAATACATCATGAATCAAATAAAAAATTTTACAAATACTAGAAAAATGATTTGAATCACTTTTTGAATGATTCGAATCATTTCCATTTCCAGAGAAAATGGAAATACTGTGAGTCAAAGCTTTGGGGATATAACTTTTCAGTATTCAGATGGAAATATAGGGCCTTCAAAATGCATATTTAAAAAGTTCACAGGCTGAAGGTTAATAACCTGAACATTCACCTCAAGAATTTGGGAAAGGAATAATTAAATGAACACAAAAAGATTATAAATAAGAAATGAATAGATGAGAGCAGAAATTAATTAAATAAGTATACAGTACAGTGACTCAAAAATCAAAAGTTGGAATATTGAAAATATCAATAAATCATATTATTCTCTGGTGTGACTGATGAAGAAATAGGACATATAAATAAACTATGATGGGATTGAAAATTGGGGCATTTCTCAGGTCACACCACATAAACGATGAGAGAATGTTGTGAATGACTTCATGAACATAAATTTGAGAACTTACGTAAAGTGGGAAAGTTCCCATAGAACATGTATTAAAGCTGACATAGGGAAAACAATTATTTAATTCTCAAGAAATTGAATTTTAATTAATATATTCCACATTAAAAACCAACCAACCAACCAACCAACCAACCAATCTCTGATTTGCTTCACTAACTTTACTAGTAGATTCTGCCAAAATTTTAAAGTGGCAGTTATGCCAAACTTGCCCCAAACCTCCCATGGGACAGAAAAGAGTAAACTCCCCAACTCATCTTTTGTGCCAGTAGGATGTAGAAACTAGATCTTGAAATCTCACTCAGGAGCATAGACACAGAACTCTTAAGTAAAACCCAACTTGGATTTAGTCCAGAAATGCAAGATTGGCACATTTAAAATCAATCAGTATAATTTACCGTGCTATCAAAATAAAGGATATTAATTATGTAATTATTTTAATTGATGAAGAAAAATTTTTTGACAAAATTTAATATCCATTCAGGGAATGAATAAAACCTGTTAGCATAATAGGAATTAAAAGAAGTGTCCTTAAACTCATGAGGCTATCGAACTTCTTTTGTATCTGAGTAGAGTCGACACACAAGGTTACACTGGTTTCAGGGGTCCAGCATTGTGACTCGGCAATCGACTTCTCACTCGGTGGTGACCCAGGTAAATGGGACTGTGTTAAATCAGGAACAAGCAAGAACGGCTTCTCCCATCTTTGCCATCTCATTCCCGACAGTGCAGTGAGAAAGAAGCAAAAGACAGAGGGATTAAAAAGGAAGAAAAATGGTCATGTCTCATGAATTATAAAATTTCAATGTTAGAAAAATCCAGAAATAATCTGCAGATCAATCATGAGAATTGCCTGCAATACAAGGCTGGGGACCCAGTACATAAATGCATCAGTTGCATCCCCATCATTAGCAACAATTGGAATCTGGTTTTAAAATAATACATTATATTTGGAAGCTTTGAAAATATCAAAGCCCTAGGAATAAATTTAACAAAAGACATGCAAGGCCTCTGCATAGAAAACTGTAAGGCGTTATTAAAATAATTCTAAAAGACCTATGTAAATGATGAGATCTACTATGTCACGGATTAGAAGATTCGGTTTGGTACAGATGTCCGTTCTCCCCATGCTAACCTATGTTTCAAAGAAATCCCAGGGAAAATCCTCATAATGTCCTTTTTTTGTGTATGAAAACTGTAAGGGGATTTAAAATTTAAATGGATTTACAAATAGCCAAGACATTCTTGAAGAATAACATATATATGTTATATATATATATGTGTCATGTGTATATGTATTTTATATATATAAATATATATATGTATATATATATTATTTATTTATTTATTTATTACCAAATATCAAGACTCATGCAGCTACCATGTGGAATTGGCCCAAGTGACAAACAGACCAACAGAGGATAAGAGAGTCCCCAAAGACCCATGTACACATGGGCATTGGCTTTATGACAAATATGACTTTGCAGAGTGGTTAGAAGACAATAGCCTTCTCAAAAACTCATGCTAGGAAAATTGCATATCCATGGATGCATATCCATATGGAGGAAACCTGTCTCCATAAAGAAAAACAGCAACAAATCAATTTCTGGGTATCAGAACCTGAATTCGAAAGGCAAAACAATAAAACTTTTAAATATATTAAAATTATTGCTGATATAAAAAAATGACCTTCGCAATATTCTTAGGACACGAAAAGATTGTTTAAAGCAGGCATTAAAATCTTAACTAAAGGGGCGCCTGGGTGGCTCAGTGGGTTAAAGCCTCTGCCTTCGGCTCAGGTCATGATCTCAGGGTCCTGGGATCGAGCCCCACATCGGGCTCTCTGCTCAGCAGGGA
>JAPYYM010004268.1:0-10269 GCA_028534135.1 Potos flavus
GGAAAGACAAATAAATTCGATTTGTAGTTGAAATAAACTGCATTTTGACATCAGTATAATGTTGAACATGCTCTTAATGAGAAAATAGAGAAATAGAAATTCTGGGGTAGGACAGATGGAAACACTGGCAGAGAGACAGGTATCAGCTGAGGAGTTTAAGCAGAGATCTAAAGCGAAATGAAAAGGAACAATGTTTGTAAACCACGAAGAAGACACAACTGCTACACCAGGCCAGGCCAAGAGATGGCTAAAGACACCCCTAGAGAAAACCCAAGACAATGACAGAGCTGTGACATGTTCATGCTGGCTGAAAACACAAGGCAAGAAGTGGGTAGAAGGGCTAAGAAGAAAAATTTTCCATCTACCAAGTGTTCAGAGAGAAAGTATGTTAAAAGAGCACAGAAACATTTAAGAGATACTTTCTTTTTTTAAAATTTTTAAATTTTTTTATTATGTTCAGTTAGTCAACATATAGTATATCATTAGTTTTTGATGTAGTGTTGAATGATTCTTTAGTTGCATATAACACCCAGTGCTCATCACCACACATGCCCCACTTAAAACCCATCATCCTGTTACCCCAATCCTCTCCTACCCCCCCACCCCAATGAAACCCTCAGTTTGTTTCCCGAAGTCCAGAGTCTCTCATGGTTTGTCTCCATCACAGAGGAAGGGAGGGAAAACTGAAGGGGAAGAAATCAGTAAGAGATACTTTCTAGTTAGGAAAATCTACTGTTAAATGAAGTTGACTATAGTGTTTTAGTTATTAATATAATGTACAAGACAAAAGGTACAGTACATTGTAAATCAGGAGAAATGTTTTTCTTTGGCACTTGTCAAAAAAAAATTTAAATCGATAGAAAAAGAGATGTGAAAAATTTGATGCTAGTAGATAATGTTTGCTTCAAAAAAGCCATGTCAAAAGTGTATTTTAAAAAAATCTATTTATTTGAGTTCTTATTGTAAGAGCTTCTTGGCACCTATCTTCTCTACAGTTACTGTACACACATCCATGCTACCTCCCCAGTCCAGGTCTTTAGGGTACCCCCTTCCATCTGAGATCACCCCCAACATTGAGCACATGAAGAGCATCAGATGCTTTGAGGGTTAGGGAAGAATTGTAACACATGTGGTTCTGGTCCTGAAGAGCTTATGGTCTATTTTCGAAGGTGGGACTAACATGCAATAAGGAACAGCATAAGACAGAGTATAATTAAATGCTACACTGCACTGTATTGATTAAAATCTTCTAGGAATACAAAAAGTGAGAAATCAATGTGGGCTAGAATAATTGGGGAAGGTTTGGGAAAAAGCTGCCTTGTCCTAGGCCTGAAAATAAAAGCACAATTTAGGTAAGTAGATCCAGGGGAAGGAGAGGCCACACGAGTGACTTTATTACAGTAGGGAATAAGGCAGCAAAAACAATACTGTGATGAGAGTATGCCTATTAATAAACTATTATAGGAGTAATGGTTCATGAATAGACTTCCTTATCTCCTAACCTTTATTAGTGTATATAAGCTTCATCCATATAATCCAGCAAAGAATCCAAAAAACACTTCTTATAACACCTAAGACAATAAACTTGTTATGGTTTGATTAAAATGTTTGGGAATAATTCTATTTTGAAATGGATCCTACGTACTTTTAGTAAAGCAAAAGTTTCAATCAAAGAACAGCCATTTGACCATCATTTCAATGGTTAAATTTTAAAATCTGTATAGATAATGTTCATATTATTTTTCCCAATGTGCAATTTTACTTTTTACTTAATAAAATCAAGGTAGGGCTTGAGGAACAGAAAAGGCAATGTGAGAACCAGCCCTCCTGTCACTAGCCCTATGGCCTTGATCTGGCTTCCTAACTTCCAAACATGGAGGTTGGGCTCAAACTCTGAAGCCTCATAAAGAAGACGTTTACACGAAATCTATTAAGTGGTTGAAATCTATTAAGTGGTTGAATACTGTACTTGCCTGACTAACTGGATTACTTTTAAAGTGAATGAAAGCTTTGTTCCAGGTATAGAAAGAATATTATGAGTACGTTTGTTAAAAATTAAGTATGAGATGCCAAGAGTAGTGAAAGGGACAGAACAAGAACAAAGGGGAGGGGGGGGAGGTGACCCAGCTCCACAGACCAACTGTGACTGTTTTAAGTCACTTAACTGCCAAGGGCACTGTATTAGTTTGCTAGAGCTGCTGTAACCAAGTGCCTAAAACTAGACAGTTTAAAACCAGAGACATTTATTGTCCAACTGTTGTGGAGGATAGAAGTCAAATCAAGGTGCTGATGGGGCCAAGCGCCCTCTCAGACCTGCAGGGAAGAACCCTCGTCACTTCCCACTTCCGGTGCTGGCCGGGCTCGTTCCTTCACAGGCTCCGAGGGAGGACCTGTTCTATGCTCTCTCCTAGCGTGTGGTGACAGCTGAAAAACCTGGGTATTCCTTGGCCTGTAGACGCATCATTCCAATCTGTACCTCTGTCTTCATACGGCATTATTCTGCCTGTGTGTCTTTACACCAGCTTCCCTCTGTGCACGTCTGTGTCCAGATGTGCTCCTTTACATAAGGACACTAGTCGTATTGCCTTAGGGCGCCCGCCCTACCCCAGTATGACTCATCTTGACTAAGTATATCTGCAACAGCCTATTTCCAAAGAGGTCATAATCTGAGGTACTAGGGGTTAGGACTTCAGCATATCTTCACACCTCATTATCAGTGCCTGTAAAATCAGGATTTTAGACTAGATGCAGTTAGCCATTTTTCAGGTTATATATCCCTTTGAGAAGAGGATGTAAAGTATATACCCTTGGCCCAGGGAAATGCACATGTACACAATATTTTGCACAGTATCAGGATGATCGCTGGCCCTTTGGAGCCCTACACTGAACCCCTGGGAGGATGCTGTCATTGGAGGAAGGCTGTTTTAGTTTCCCCAAGCACACCATTCTCTGAGCTGTAAATGAATCACCTACGGCTCCAAGAGAATACATGTAATGCCCAGAGCCTCATGCAGTGGTGTTCAGTTAGGACTTTTTTGAATGAATGGGCTTGAAACTACTAGGTGTAATAAACATCACCACTCTGGATGCCCCAGGCAGGGGATCATGATTCAGGATCCACTGAGAGGGAATAAAAACTTGACACTAAAGTTCCATTTGGAACACTGAGGCTGGCAAATTGTCCACCTTCCTCTTTTGTTTGACCATGGCCTAAAACGTAAGCTCATTTACTAATACTATCCTCCCATGCACTCTACCCAATCCGAGTCTGTGTCCTCCTCCTGCGACTCCTCTCCCTGTCCATCTTCTCCTCTGAGGAATAACGCCTTTCCCTCTGGGCCCAGCCTTCCTGGACTTCCTGCTGTCCCTGCAACCTCCAGCAGTGAGGCAGAGGCTGCCACCTTGCTACCGTGATTCTTGCTGAAGTGTCCACAGAGGACCAAACAAAAATCCCAGCTGCCTCACGATCTCTTAATCTCCCTCAATGACTTACTTTTCCCTTAACTAACTTCAACTGTCCTGGCGGCACCCAGAACTGCTCCATGTCCTCTTGTTTGACCACACCTCTGATGCTTTTCAATCTCATACCCTACCTCAAATCCCCTCATACTCTGATTTCCCCATACTCTTTTCCTGGCCATGCTTCCCTCTCCACACATCCCAAACCACCCTCTTATAAAATGCACTCAACACCCTCCATCCTTCTGCTTCCCTTCAGTTCTGCCTAATGATTTGGACCTGGGCCTCGCTTGGACCCTAGATCCTGATCTGCCTTCTTTGTATCTTGCCTGGACTGCTGAGCATGGGTTGGAAAATCATGACCTTAAGTCCTGGTGCTGTTGCCCACTGTTTGTCTCTGCAGAATAGGATCCTCAACAGCTAGACCACCTTGTCCTAGCCCATGGTCAACCATTTCTCCCTCACTTCCCAGGTATTCCCCTAAAACTCCTAAAACCCTACCATGCCTCACTCACAGCAGACAATCCTGCTTCCTCCTTTATCAGACATGGGATTCCTCCGCTTCCCATCTTCTCCACCTATAAACTAGTCTACTTCTGAAATCTGCCTAGTACCGTCTTCCTGGATCAGCACCAGCTTTTATTCCTGCTCCCCGGCCAGTCTTCCACAGGACTCCTGACCTCGTTCCATTGCCTCTAAGCCCTTGTTTCTTCAATTATTTCACTCAAAAAATATTTGTCGAGATTGCTATGTACTGGGCCCTGTTCTGGATGCCGGGATATGGCAGGGAAACCAAGACAGACAAAATCCGGGCTCTTGTTGGGGGGTAGGGGAGTGGGTGTGAACAACAATAACCAAGTAAAAACTTCAAGTAAACAGGACAATTTATCTTTTCATAGATCTCATCAGTGGAACAGGGGGAAAAACTAGTATCAATCCTTGAGCGACCAACTTAAGACTGAGAAGTAAACCCTCAGTTGGTTCTCCCCCATCTCCAGTGAACCCTGGTCTCATCCTAAAGACAGCCATTCAATCTTCCTTGCTTCTGCACTAGTTCCCTAGTTACATCTTTCTTCTCCTCTGCTAACTTTCTTTAAAGATTAATTTATACATGCTATCTCCACATTCTTTCCTTTTCATTTAACTGACTTTTTAGGTGAAGCTATAATGCATTCAGAAGACAAGAGGAACAACAACAAAACTGTAGGGAAAGCTATTATACTTAACTATCCAGTCACTCCTCAGCCCATCAGAATCCTGCCTCTGCTTTACCACTCCACTAAACCATTCTGGCAAAGGTATCTGATGACTGTCTCTCCAGAGGGCCAAGTCTGAATGGACGTTTCCTGCCTGACCTTTTTATACCTTGGTATTCCCAACCCCCATGACCTCCCTTGGCTCAGATAACACAGTCTTGTGAGGTTACAACACAAGACCTTCCTTCTCTGGTGCCTTAAACACTGAGGTCAAATGCAGAGTTCCACCTTTGCCCATCTTCTCTTTCTGTAAGCACCCACCTTAGATAGGCTGACTGTGTAATTCTTATCATCCTAATGGGATGCCTTTGAGAGTGAAAGAGGGAAGTATTAATAATTACTACCTTTGGGGCGCCTGGGTGGCTCAGTGGGTTAAGCCTCTGCCTTCGGCTTGGGTCATGGTCTCAGGGTCCTGGGATCGAGCCCCGCATCGGGCTCTCTGCTCAGCAGGGAGCCTGCTTCCCCCCCTCTCTCTGCCTGCCTCTCTGCCTACTTGTGATCTCTCTCCCTCTCTGTCAAATAAATAAATAAAATCTTTAAAAAAAAAATAATTACTACCTTTGACTAGCAGGTGTAAATTAAGGCTGTCCCAAATAAATCAGATGTATGGTCACCCTATTCTTAGGAGGTCACATCCACTGCTATGGTTTTAACTAACACATACCTATTAACCACTTGCAAAACTGCATCGGTAGCCCTGATTGTGACATTGAGCTTTATTTTCCAGATCTTCAGGTTATGATTTCTCACAGATCTCAAGGTCAGTAGGGCCAAAACATAATCATTTCCATTCCCCAAACCTGCTAATCCGTGCATTTCCTATCCAAGTTATGCATATTACCCAGTCACCCAACTCTCCAAGCTGGGGATGGTTTTAGACTTCCTGTTCTCCCTCACCCATTTATTTAGTCACCAAGACATACTGACTTTAGTTTTGAGGATTTCTCTAATCTACAGTTTTTCCCTTGGACTTCTGTCATACCTTTCATCTTACTTCCTTGCTCTACTCTTACCTCCCTTAAGTCTGTTTTCCACAGTGCCACCAGAGTGATCTAACACTGACTATACTTTTGCTGTGAACCTTTCAGGTGCTTCCTATTATTTATAGGATAAAGACTTCCATCATGATCCTATCCCCATTTACTTTCTTTGGTCTCATAACCTGTTAGTCTCCCTTTGCACTCTAATACCAAATGCCTATATACACATATAGGCAACGTGGGGCTCGATCCCAGGACCCTGAGATCATGACCTGAGCTGAAGGCAGACGCTTAACCCACTGAACCACCCAGGTGCCCTCACTGCGTCTCCTTTAAACTTTCATATTACCTATCCATACCTCAACCACAGCACTGGATATGTTAGTTTAAAATGGATTATGTCAGTCTTTCCTACTGGTTGAAAAACTTCTTGAGCATAGGGGCAATGGCCCATAAATATTTAATAGTCATCCTATTTTCAGGAGCTTTCATCCACTGTTCTGGATTCAACTAGGCAAATTAAAAAAAAACTGGTCTAAATATTGAAATGAATACACAACTTCATTATCCTTGCATTTTTCCACATGTGCCCATATGTTTTAAAACATCAATAGATGGACTGAAAATGTATAAGGGCTTTAGTTGCCAAAAATTTGCCTCTTCTATGAAATTAATTTTAAAAAAGTGGATCTTAGCATAGGAGACAGGATTAAATTTAAAAAAATATATAGTTGTGATATACCAAAGTTAAGAAAAGAGCCAATACTTAATTGTTTAAGACTAAAGAAAATCAGAATACACTTCAACAGTTGTTTGAACTGGAAAATTTTGTGGAAAGATTATCCTAAACCACTTTTTTAATAGAAGAGGCTACTCATTCCTTTTGTTTTTTTATTATTTACATTAAAAAATTCATACTACTTTAAAATGAGAGCTTAGTATCGAATATTCTAAAATCTAGTATCCATCAAATCTACCCAAACATCTTTCTCTACTTTCCAGATGTTAGCTCTTATGATTTCCACGTTCTTATATGATTAGCTCTGACTTAGAAAGAAGGAACTTTTCACTTAGTCTGTCAAAACCCAAACTATTTGACCTTCGAGGCACAGAAAAAACCCACAATTTTTGGATAAAATGTGATGCTCCTGTCACTTGTTCATTCAAGTAATTTTGAGGGAATTAAAAATGTATAATCTAAAATTTTAAAGAATATTATTAGTGTCACCAGAGGCACAACAAGAGCATCTGGCGCCACTGGTATTCAGTGAGCAAATAAAGAGAACCACACAGCAGTGTAACAGTCAAGATTATGAATGACTCCAAACAGTTTATGTTCTGACAAAGTCCTACTCCTAAGAGTTTTGTTTTTTTTTTAATTTCCTATTTAATCATCACTTTGTGCAATCATCCTAATTATATTTTGGCTTACAAATCTTGTTTTGTGAAGTGATTATTTTTCTGAGAAGGAAAACAATTTGAGGTATTTCGAAATTTAAAACATGCTCTGGTATTTTCTTCAAGCTGAAGATTATCAGACTACTCCAGATAGGCACTGGCTTTCCAGCTATGGCAAGCATCCTAAGGTAGATCTCATGAGATAGGAATATGTCTACCATTTGGCAATCTACTGAGAAATATATTTGGCCAAAATATAACTGAGAAGAAGTTAAAATATCTTTAAATGTAATATTTATTTTTTATTGGCAAGTTGTTGATACTATAAAAATAGTTCTAATCTCCTGATAAATATCTTTGAATACTCCCTACCTGTCAGAAGGTGGAGCTCTAAACATATCTGAAATACGGGCTTTTTATTTGTGCATTTTACAAATGTGTGTAATGAGGAGATTAAAGCAGGAGTGAAGTCTTTAGAAACACGGCTCTGAAGAATATTCCAATTCTCTCAGGATAAAATCACCCACATCTCCCAATATGTACATAGTTAACTAGCAAAAAAGATATTAGTATACTCCTTTGAAATTTCAATATATTACCTACTATAAAAATGTAGGCACGGTAATTCAGAATAAAAGAATAAGTATATTTAAAAGATAAAACACATTAAAAAAATCAGGACCACCTACTTGGACGTAGGCAAGGTCATTAACACTTACAAGCATCTCGGATGTAGAGTAACATGGCTATGAAGATATAATCAACTAAACTCAGGCTGAGGCCATCTGCAAATAAGGCATCCCAGACCACCAGAAGATCCTGAAGGGGGAATTCTCGTCCAAACAGTAGTCGGACCCACCGTCTAGAAAGAAACAAAACCAAAATTCAGACGTGAGTACTTCTGGAAGTAACATAAAGAGGAATCATTTTCTTCTATAGTTGTGAAAAAAATTATAATTTTTAACTGATCACACTAAGCAAATACTATATATCAAACATATAATACAGTAAAATCCAAGTTTTAAGCTTTCAAATGAATTTTGTAATTTTATAACTGGGCCACAATCATTAAAGTTTATTCCTATACATATAAAACACTAGCATGATATTTGAAAAGGGTAGAAATCTTTCATATTTAATACAAATCCCAAATCTCAAAAGGCAAAGAGGAAAATGAATGCACAGCGGTCTGACAGTTGCCTCATAGGTAAGGTTAGGAACTAAAAAATAGAATTCTCCAAAATTTTATGATCACTACCGATTTTGTCATTGTTGTTAACTGGACTTATGCAAATAATTGTACAACAAATTAACTATAACCAAGCAGAAAACTGCATTCTCACATTTCACTTATTTTTAAATTAAATGTGGTAAAAAAAACAAAATATATATATTGTTAAGCATACACAGTTATTTCAAATGAAACAAATAGTAATACTTTATTTTTAACTTTAGAATAGATATACTTTATTAGTGAGGTTCTCTTTTTAGGGCTGTTTGTAAAAAGAGTCACTTATATGGCCAGGAAAATGAGTATCTGTGCTATAAGCACATATAGGCAGCTTATAAGAATACTGAACAAGATCTGTATATAATTATATGTCATAAACAGCTATACTTCAAACTTTCAACAAACGCTAAGCTATTCATAAATAATTCTTATAAGAAAATCAAAACAATTCACTTTGATATCCATTTTTGTATCCATTTACTTCTAATTCTATATAACATGGCTACAATTTCCTTATACAAATCTTTCTACAGGAATTTCAGCTAGAATTCGATGTGGTTCTGGCACATAACAAAGAATCAAAAATTCCAAATTTCTAGTATACCAAGTAGCACAGAAGAGAAGGAATTCTTGAAAAAATTAGTTAAGAGATTACCTCTTTGCAAAGTTAGAAACCAAATATAACCATCTGTGGGGTTAAAGTGAGCACAAATTCTGCTCCTCCGCCCCCCCCCCCGAATTAAAATACTTTCTTCGGAGAGTATCATATTTAAGGAGAAATCAAAGCTGTGACAATATAGTGTAGAATCACACAAATGTATCATAATTATTGGGAACCATACACCATACAATCAAATACTAAAGTTCTTTCATTCACATTATCAAATTAATCAATAGAATAATTAAACTGTATTTTCAATTACATCTTAAATTATGATACTCAATTTTTCAGGAAAAAGATTGAGTGCATAAATAACATTTATCTTTTTAAAAATGTTACAGTATCATTTACAATTTTTATTTATCTTTCACTTCTTACGCTACTGCTAATATGAGAGGTGACTAAAACGAAATATTTTTTTGGTCTAATATTGCCTGCAGTTACGTAGTTCAGGGAAAAACATTTTTTCTCTACATACTTTTAATTCTTTCAAATTACAAATGCCAGTATTTACTATTTTAAGAAGCACCAAAATATCTCTAAATTACATAGGATGTTCTTAATGACAAAGAATTAACTGGTCTTGCAAGGAGTATCAGGGGAACCAGAGAATGGGCAAATCAAAAAGTACCTGGATTAAACCATTCTAGGCATCTGTTTAAAGGATCTTTAAACTTATAATTGTATCTGCATTATTAAATGACTAGAACAGAAAGTGGTCATTTACAGTTATTCAACTGATACAACTGGAAGAAAAATTCATCAAAAAAAATTACATCTAAAGTGTAACATGCTGACTGTGGTTGGTAACACTATACTGATAATTGAAATTTGCCAAGAGAACTAAAATATTCCCACCATAAATGAATGAATGAACGAATGAATAAATAAAATGTGTGAGGTGATATATGTGCTAATTAACAAGATGGAAGGAATCCTTTCACAATGTACACATATAGCAAATCATTACAATGTACACTTTAAATAGCTTACAATTTTATATGTCAATTATATTTCAATAAAACTGAAAAATAAAATGATTAAGAATTATCTTGGTTGGGATGCCTGGGTGGCTCAATGGGTTAAGTGTCTGCCTTCGACTCAGGTCATGATCCCAGGGTCCTGGGTTCGAGCGCCATGTCCAGCTTCCTGCTTAGTAGGGAGTCTGGTTCTCCCTCTCCCTCTGTCCCTCCCCCCAGCTTGTTCTATATCTCTCTCTCCCTCAAATAAATAAATAAATCTTTAAAAAAAAAGGAATTATCTTGGTTTAATAGGCAGATTTTG
>JAPYYM010004269.1:0-10269 GCA_028534135.1 Potos flavus
TGGGGGGGTGTCCTTCCTGAGATCGCAGGGGTGAGGGATGAAGGGGGATGCGCCCTCCCTGAGATCGCAGGGGTGAGGGGATGGGAGACGTCCCCTCCCTGACATTGCAGGGGTGAGGGGATGGGGGGTGTCCTCCCTGAGATCGCAGGGGTGAGGGGATGGGAGACGTCCCCTCCCTGACATTGCAGGGGTGAGGGGACGGGGGGTGTCCTCCCTGAGATCGCAGGGGTGAGGGATGAAGGGGGATGCGCCCTCCCTGAGAACTCTGAGCAGCTCAGTGACCCCTGCTGCTGCCCTTAAGCCGGGGTGGGCATGACGCACATCTCCCTTCTCTCCTGAATCCAGAAGTCAGCCCGGTGACCTCAACTTGGGACTGTGGAAACCAACTGACCCTGGTACTCACCAGAATTTCCCAATATACCTGCGAACGTTTGGGGCCACATTCACCACCCCTAAAACCAATGCAATTTTATCTTCCAAGTAATGATTCAATTTAAAAACTTCTTGAGATTTACACAACATAATTTCCCTTTTGTGTTGGCTCAGTCCTTCTCTCCTGATCTTTCCCTTATTTCTGCAGACTAGCTTCTCGGGTCGGAACGCTGGTCACCTCGCACTTCCCCTGCGTTCACGTCCTAACCCTCATCAGTGCCACCTGGGCTGATGGCATTTCCCAGCGCAAACCTTTCCTGCTTTCCCTGCAGCGGCCCGCTCCAGCTGGGCACCCCCGCCTCCCGCCCCAAGCCCCGCCCATGGCCCCAAGCCCCGCCCACTGCCCCGCCTCCCGTCCCAAGCCCCGCCCGCGGCCCCGCCCCACCGGTACCTGCACTCGCTCCGTGGCGCTGGGCCACAGCTGCCGGCACAGGACTTTCTTGAGAACGTCCGGAAGGAGGCTGACGGTGATGAGCAGGATGATGACCAGCCAGGCAGGGCCGCTGGACAACATCTGGATGAACACATAGTACATCCTTTGGTAATTGAGGAATGGCCTAGAGAGAGGACAGACGGGCAGGCTGGAGGTCATCCGCAGGACGGAGGGAGGACACCGCTCTCTGCTCGGGAAGAGCCCACCTGTTCCCCGAGCCTTTGCTTTTGTCACTGACCCTCTCGGGTGTGTGTGCACCTAACCACGCGTGAGCACCGGGCCGCGGGATTTCTGCGTCAGGCCAGGCAGCGAGGAGCGGGGAAGGAGGAAGGAGTTCTAGAGAGCCCTCCCAAAGACAGAGGCTGTCCCTGGAGCTGTTTCGGGGCAGCGAAAAGTGATTTTAAAAGATTAAAAGCGGTGATTTTTTTTTTGTATCTTGGACTCAGCCTGAGCAATGACTGTTAACAAGACGGGTTCTGGTCAGCAGCGCGAGCGAGCGACCCCGGGCTGACACGGCGGAAAACCGGCATCATTTCTATGAAAGCAGCATGAATGGCCTCCCTTCCAGGCAGATCTATAATTCAAGAAAATATCTACACTGGGCTCCGTGAGAGTGGCTGGAAGGGGCCAACAGGGAACCTGGGTGAGTCCTGCCATTCTTACACCCAAGGCCGAGGAGTGGGGCAGACAGGTGTTCGGGACAAAACGTGGACGGTCACAGGATGGGAGCTGGAGACAGGCGGGCTGGAAGCCACCAGAAGCCGGTTTAGCTCAGCACCTGAGGGTCCCAACGAACACGCAGTGCAAGGCTCTGGCCCCTAGGGTCAGCGATGCTCCAAGAGGTGTGGGGGGTGCAGAGCCCCGCTCCCAGCTGGCCCCCAGCTGACCGGCAGCGCTTCTGGCCCACGCGCCCAGGGAAGCCACGTACAGGTCACAGCGCCCTGCACCTCCCTTGTCCCAGCCGTGCTCGGGAAAGGCTCCCTCTCACGCAGAGGTGGGGGCCCAGCGTGTGCCTGATGGGGGCAGGGATGAAGGCTGAGGCGACCCGGGCATGAGGTGGGACCACCCTGCCTGGGTGGGGGTCAAGGGGGCACCACGGAGGGCGATGAGCATGGGGTTTTGAAGGACACGTAAGAGCTCACGGGGCAGGCTAGTGGGACAGCACGGCCCGGACAGAAGGAACAGCAAAAGCCAAGGCGTGACGGTAAATTCCCCAGAGTAGGTACCACACGCCACTTCGTGCCGTCAGAGGCCACGGAACCAGCGCCACGGTTTTATCGTCCTATTTTCCACCTGGCAGTCACGGTGAACTTCCCACGGAGCACTGGGGCCCTGCCGTTTCTCCACAGAGGACGCTGGGTGCCCTCCCAGGAGCAGGGCTCAGTCTGCCGGTGGCCGGTGGGGCCCTGGGGCCACCCCGCCCACTACGCCCTGCTCATCGCTGCTGCCGCTCGGAAGGCCGGCCGCGCCCGACAAGCACTCGGCCCAGGCCCCACCCCAGGACGCGTTCAGGCCGCCCAGCCCACGGCGAGGGGGGTGATGGCCGCCCAGGCCGCAGCGTAGATGACTCCCCTTGAGAAGACTCATCTGACCGCCATCTGCGGCAGGTCCCTTGCAGCAGCAGCTGGCCAGCCCGGGGCTCAGCTGATCACCTGCCACGCTGGCGTGGCTCCGCCACGGAGAATGTGGGTCCAGGGGGCGGTGACCCCTCGGCCTTGCTGCCCCACGTACCAGATAATCCCTCCCCAGAGCAGGGAGAAGACGACGTAGAACAGCAGGGACCCCCAGATGACAAAGTGGTTGATCCAAGTCCAGTAGTGCGTATCCAGTGCCAGCTGAAAGACAGACACGGGCCGTGAGTCAGGGCCTCGGGGGCCGGAAGGAGCCACGGCAGCGCGGACCCTCCGCGGGAGAGAGCAAGGAACACACGCCACCCCGACCCACAGCCGCCAAAACGCCGACATGAACCTGCTGGGGAAGCACAGAATCAGAGGGTCCCAGAGGAGAGAAAGAAGGCAGTGCCCCAGCATCCCGGGGAGCCCGCCCTGGGGCCGCCCTGCCCTCCGGGATCCCGGGGAGCCCACCCTGGGGCCACCCTGCCGCCCTGTCCACGGTGTTCCCACCGCGGAGACCTGGGGCGACAGTCTGAGGATGCTCAACGAGGCTCTGAATACAGAATATGACTTGCCTTTCAAAAGAGCTGAGTTTCCCATTATACATTCATTTGTTTTAAAGTTGATTTTGATTGTATTGGGATGGGGCTGCTTGTCATTTAAAGGAATTCTAATCGGACTCCTTCCCTCATTTCCCTAAGTTCACATATTGGGTCGCCCAGTGCCCAGCGTGCTAAGTCCCCCTGGGCTTCGTAAATGACCGAACGTGACCCTGGAGGGTGGCCCGGGGCTTGGGGGACCTCCAGCCCGGGCATGGTTACAACGGACAGGGAGGCTGAAGAAGGAAGGTCAACGGCCAGCGCTCACCTTTAGCGTGACTGTAAATACCATCACAGTGAACACCAGTGTCCCAAAGGTCCAGTTTCCAAAAATCTGTGGGGGGAAATTGTCCGAGGAGTCTGCGGTTAACACACACCGCTCCCCTCCACACTCAGGAATGTTAGAGAACGCGCCCCCTGCTCTCGCGGCCAGCGCGCCAGACCCCAAAGACACAGGGACAGGGAGAAGCCGGCCATCGACACCCGGGCTACCCCAGACCCCAGGGTCCCCGCGCCACCCCCGGGGGCCAGGCCAGCGATCCGGGTTCAGAGCCGCTCCTGCACCGACCCCTTGGCCCTCCGCCAACATCAGTCCTAACGCAGCAAGCGGAGAGGAGAAAATCCCTGGGAGTGGGTTTGTGAGTGAGCACGGTGCCGGCCGTGTCCCTCCCACATCGTGTGTCGTGGGGAGGAGCCGCGACCCAGCTCCCGGGTGCTGAGCCCTCTGCCCGCTCAAGAATAGACTCAGGAGCACCGGCTGCCTCCTCCGAGCTCAACTTAGACCCCGGCCCGCTCTCGAAGGGAACCAACGGCAGGAGCAGGTCGCTGGCGAGCAGCGAGGGGACAACCGTGTCCTATGCAGGTGACCCCGTGAGGAGGGGCTTTCCCCAGATGCTCCCAGGGCAAGGAGGGTGGACGCAGACAAGATAGCTGCACAGAGGCCCCAGCAGCCAGTGTGATGGCCGGAACCGCAGATGGGCAACAGCCCCGAGGAAGACAGCCCCCCCCCCCCAGCCTGGCACCGTGAAGCCGCACGTGGTGGAAACACAGGGTCAAATCACGAAAACAAGACATTTCTCAGCTACAGACACAGACACAGAAAACGAAACACCGACTTTCTCCTAGAGGAAAATCAGCGTGCTGGAGATTTTATTCTCCTCCAGGTTTCTCCAGAATCCCCTAAGCCCGGACCCCTCCTGCTTTCTGTGAGCCGCACCTCTCAGAAAACGTCCCTCGTACTTCTTTAAAAGCAAACAGCTCTACCTCCCTGAGAACGCAACGGCTTTCCGTGCGCTTAGTTTTCAACAGAGAAAACGCAGGCGAACACGGACGCGAGGTCTCTGTGTACATTTGGCGAGGGAGGGTTCTAGCACACGGGGAGGGCGCACAGCCCCACGGACCCCCACCAGCATCCGGACCTCGGTCCCCAGTCCATCACCGTGATCACAGTGGGGCTCCCCTCACTCAGACCCGCACGCGGGGTGACTCTGCCCACAGGGGACCCCCGCCAAGGCCCAGGACGGTTCCGGCTGCCACGCTGGGGAGGGGGCTGCTCCCAGTATCTCGCACCGAGGGCTGGGTCTGCTGCCTGCACAGCGCGGCCCTGCGACCAGGGACCAGAACTCCGCAGCCCCCCGAGGCCACGGTGTCCAGGCAAGAAACTCTGATCAAAAAGTGCTGCCTTGTCAACGTTTTACTTTGGGGCGGGACAAGCTTCACGCTCCGAGCCCGGGAGCAGCGTGGCCGCAGCCCACGGAAACGCCTAGCCAGCAGGGGTCGGAAACCACGTTGCCGTCTGGTTTCCCCTGGAAGCTGATGCTTGCACACAGAAGGACAGGATGAGCCTCCAGCCAGGCTGGCGCGGTCCTGAATCCACGGGGGCCCGTCAGCGGGACCTGCAGGAAGGCCGGCCCCCTCCGCTTCCCGCCACCGCAGCAGCCACGGTCGCCACCCCTGCTCGGCAGGGAACCGGGCAATCTTTTGGAAAGGCCAGGTGACGGCAGGGTACGGAAGCACGAGTTCGCGCAGCTGACGGGCAGGGGCTCGCCCGCGGCACCACGAGCTGGCCTCGCGCCCCACCTCACTCGCCCCCTATGCTCCGTCTGCCGTCCTGGGAGCATCTTGTAGGAAAGCGTTCTGCTCCTAAAAGCCCTCGAACCCAGACCAACTTCATTTCCCTATGTAAAAACATTCCACAACGAACACAACTTCGTTTTCTCAAGATCACGGTCCTAAGAACCCTGACGCGCTCCGTCCGCACGGCCCCCGCTGTCAGTTCTCGGCGTTGGCTGGCCTCCGTCACCACGTCTGCCGCGGGGCGAGGACGTCCGCTCCCACCTCCGTGAGCTCGGGCCTGCGTCAGATGGAAGAGTAACTCTGGCTCCCGGTGTCTGGCAGCGAATTTCTTCTCAAGAAGTTACGCTGAGTGTTCCCAACGCCACACGTGATCTCTGCACATCCCTACAGAACGACGTAGCTCTCGAGGAAAGGGGGCTCCCCTGCCGACCATCAGTGGGATGGGATTTCCGAGCCGTAACTCCACGAGCTGCCCCGAGCGGGAAGGGTGAGCATCCAGGGAGGGACGGACATTACCGTCCACCAACTCCCGCCCGTGAGCCAAGGGCATCATCGGCCACTGGAGACGGGCCCTCGATGCACTCGGGTTTTGGGTTTATCTGAATTACTACAGAACCAGACTGTAATGCCATAGTTTTGTGGGGGATGGAACCTTCTTACCAATGACGCAACCGAGAAAGGCTCCATCCGGAGACGTGGAGGCACTAGGGCGGGGGGACGTGGCCGGAGTTTAGACACAGGACGTTTAACCCTGGCCTTGCTCTGTGTGCAGCGGCCTTGGGCCACCCCAGCCTCCTAGGGCTCCTGTCCTCCCAGGGATATGGGATGGCAATGAGCACCAGTCGTGAGCGGGGACGCTGTGGCTGCGGTTGGTCTCGCTCTGACAAGCCCGGCCCTGGGGCTCCCCTCTGTCTACGGAGTGCGACTGACCTGCAGGAGACTTCGCGTCTCAAAGGCCGTGGACAAGACCTCAGCTCACAGAGTCTGCTGGGCGCCGACTGCCCCGACTGCCCTGTGCCTGCCTCGCAGCATCACCAGGCTTCTGAGCAGCCTCTTACACGACGACCCGCGCATTACGTCCGGACAAGCTGGCCGGTCGGGCCGAGGGCCCCAGAAGCTCTCAGCCAGCGAGCGGCAAGGCACCTGCCGGGCTGATGTTCGAGGCCGTGGACGGGGTCTGGCTGGAGGCACATCAGGGCTCCGGGGATTTGGGCACGAGGAGGAGACACCGCCCGGGCCTCACGAGGGACCACACCGCGCCCACCAGCCGGCACGGCCACGTCCAGGGTGCACGGGCCGCACGTCTTCGCGCACGTCCACTCCCCACTGAAACCGGGCGGGACCGGTCATCTCACCAGGTACTAGCGGGACTGCGGCAACGAAGCAGCGGCGTGGGAAACACCACCACCGGCGCTGCACAAAACCCCGGTTCACACGCGTGTGCGTGGACATCGTGTCATCTCAACTCCAGCTGCCTCGGCGTTCACGCTAAGCAAGGGCGGGCCGCACCGCACCGGACGGCTTCTCGCGGTGTTAGCAGGCTAAGTCAGTCCCGACGTCCCAGCTCCGGGGACCCAAAATCCTAGTTCTTCCTAAGACACAGGCGGGAGCCTCCCGCAGGGCCCGGCTGCAGGAAGGCCTGTGGAGACCCCGCAGGGACAGCCCGGGGACCGGCTGGCACCGGGAATTATCCGAGCAAAGGAAGACAGAGGACGTCCTAGAGAAACGCCAAGCTTTAGAAAAGTGAAATGCGGTCCCTAAAACATTTCCAACATCAATTTCGTAAAAGCGGATTTAAGCTGCAATGAAAGAGAACGGCCCCTGTCACTAATGCAGAGAAAGGACAGACCGCCGCGCGCCAGGAGCAGCGGGCCGCCCGGCGGGGAGGGACTCGCGCCCCGCGGCCACCGAACTGGGCCGCGCTCCGGGGGGGGACGGCCCTGAAGTGCGTCTCCCCACGAGTCCCCGAGGCCTGGGTCGGCTGCGCTCAGCACGGCGTCTCCACCAGGCCTCCCGAGCCTGGCGGCACCGCGCACGGACGCTCAGACGTATCCGTAACGAGGCACCGGCGCCTGGCGGGCACCTGACACAGAGCCCGGAGAAGCAGCAGCACGTCACGCACGAACGACCAGATGCAGACACACGCGTGGAGGGCGGCGCCGGCCCCCGTGGGAGCCGGCGGCAGCTAGCGGGCTTCTACCGACAGAGCACACAGAAGAGGTCACAGGGAAAAATATTTCGAGAAATATTTTATTTTTAAGGCACTCCAAAACATAAAGGACAAACCCACAGTTTTCTTACCATGTGTGTGTTGGTGGTCATTATCTGAGAGTGGGGAGGGAAGCCCGCGGCAAAAAGACAAAAGCAAGATAGGAATAAAACAACCCGCGAGATTATGCAAACACGCCGCCAGCTGCCACTTACCGGCAGACTCAAGATCTACTCATCGAGAAGGGAACACATACTTAGAGTAAATACGTGTGAACAAAAGCTACAACATGTGAAATACGAATGAATTCCGCGGGAAATGAGCCACGCCTGAGCCACGCCTGAGCCACGGAGCCGTGCCGGCACAGTGCCACGGGCCTGGGGCTCCCGGGCCGGGCATGTCCAGCAGCCGCGGAGGCGCTCCTGGGGACGGAGGCCCTGTACCGACCCCACAGGCCACCCCGCCCCGCGCCCGTCTGGGACCCCCCGCGGCCCGGCCCGCACGGTGCGGTTCTGTACTCACTTGTCCGTGGCTGGTCACGGTCGTGTTTTCAAACATGAAGTAAGCACCAAAGAAAAATACCAGAGCGTCAAATACTCCTAAGAACGTCCAGTAGATGAACACGCGCCAGCGGAGCAGGGCGTTCTTGGCGATGTCTCTGTGTGAGGGGACGGGGGAGACCGTGGGTCAGGGACCCCAGGCTCTCACAGGGGCCGGGCCACCCCACGCCCCGTAGCGGCCACGGGGCCAGGAGGCCCCTCAGTCACGGCCCCGGCCCCGGCCGCGGAGCCAGCTGCCGCAGCCACGCAGTGAAAGTGGGTCGTGCAGAAACAGGCCGCGCCCACGGGAAGCGCGGTCTGTCGGCCGCGGGTCACCCTGCCTGGCAGGTCTAGCGCGGCCCCCGCCTGACGCCTCCGCACCTGCACCGGGGCTGGCCACGCGCTCTGACCTCACAGAGCCTTCCGGGGGGGATGCCGCCGGGCTCCTCCTCAGAGCCCCTAGCGCCCAGCGTGTCCCCACGTCGCACTCCGCCTGCCCCTCGCCGCCTGCCGGACGCCCCGTCCCTCCCGCAGCACCTCGCCCGGCTCCACAAAGTCCCGGCGGGCAGCTGGAGCAGCAGACTTCTGCCCCAGAAGCAGAGCTAGAGCCCAGGGGATGGGGCACACGGCCGGCGGCGGCACGGGACCCCCCGCCCAGGACAGTGTCCCCGTGGGATCAAACGCGAACGACATTCAGTTCTCCCCCTCCGGACGGGCACTCGTGGGCCTGAGGGCAGACAGACTCACATCTCTGCCTGTGAACGGACCCAGGACGCGAGACCCACATGTGTGCCCGCGAGATATGGGCCGTGGTCCGCAGGCTCGTGGCGTGTCTCCTGGCGCAGCTCTTACACCTGTGAGGCCACAGGAGGCCAACTACGGGGGTCCCTCCGGACGCGGGCCGAACTTGGGAGCCTCCCGTCTCCTCTCACGCGTCCCCCCACCGCTGAACGGACCACACGGCGAGCTCCACACCTGCCGGCTCGCCGCCCGCGGGGGTCCCTGGGGCTCGGGGGCTCCCGGGTCCCGTGTCACGGCGGACACCCCGATGGGGGCCGGGGGGCTGGCAGGGGTTCTGCGCTGTGCGCACACGGGGCCCACCGTGTGTGCGTGCACACGCACGTGCACAGAGACGAACACCAGTAAACCGGGGCGCCCGAGGGACGCTGGAGAAAGGCTCACAGAATCTGCACAGCCTTTAAACTATTCTGACGGGAGAAGTTAAATTTAAGAATCCACAAAAATGGTAACAGCCTGAATCTGCCAGCCAGCTTGGAGAACAATTCCCAAATGGCAGAAAACACCTTTTCCTGATTATTGAAACATACTTTTTAGCCAAAAAGGGCACTCTGAGATCAGATCTGTTAACTTTTCCTTTTACCTCACTCAATGGAGCGAACTTGGTTTTTAAAGGATCAGTTAGGCTCTAAATCCACTGGGGTGACCAGGGAGCAAAAACGGGTACCCTGGGTCTTTCGGGAACTACTGAAAAGCACCGGAAGACGCCAGCGGGCTTGACAGGCACACTTCAAAGGCAGCGCAAATCCTCTCCCTCAGCTCGAGGTCGGCTGTTTCCCCCGAAAGCCTCTCCGGCGGCCACGGGGGCTCCGGCTCGGCGGGGCCGGCGGGCGGGGCCGCACCTGTAGAGGGCGGGCTCCCCGCGGAGCGTGTCGATGCTGACGTGCTGCTCCATCAGGCTGTACAGGAGGATTGGCAGCGACGTGAAGCTGATGTTGTACAGCGTCAGGTAGGCAGTGTCGTACAGCGTCTGCGGGGAGGACACAACCGGCCTGAGAACCGTGCTCGGCGCGCTGTGCAAACGTGTGCGTCTCCTCGGATGTGCCAAGACTCAGACCCACGAGCACCCGAACGGCACAGCGTCCCCTTCCTGCCGCTGCGGACGGCGGGACATCTTCCCATCCCTCCGGGCGCCGACTGTCGCTCACAGCCACGGCCGACACCGGTGCCCCCGGGCCCCGCCGCGCTCGGCCCCTGCGGGCTGGCAGCACACACACCCGCCACCGTGACCGTCGAGCTTCAGTGCCCCCAGCCCCGGCCCCTCGGGCAGAAGGACCTGACGGGAGGGGGCCGCCGCTCTCCCAGGCAGCTCAGCACCCCTGACTGTGCTGGAGCCCGACGGCCGGGCACCCGGGACAGGGACTCAGACGCCGTCGATCCTCCCCGTTAGGGGCGGAGAGCCGCCACAGCCTTTGGGGGCAGGTGAGCTGCCCCCTCACTGCTGGCCACCTGTGCAAGCCCACGGTCGCCTCCGCGTCTGCTCCTGAGTCTGCCTGCGGACCGGCTGCACGGGGGCGCAAGGTGGAGGCCACTGCACTCCTGACCTGCTCCCCCCGTGGCCTGCTCCCCC
>JAPYYM010000427.1:0-14688 GCA_028534135.1 Potos flavus
CGTTAAGTGAAAGAAGTTAGAAAACCATCCCTGTCATAGGATTCCTCTTACAGGAGATTCTAGAAAAGGCAAAACTATAGGGATTGAAAGCAGATCAGAGGTTGCTGGTAGCTGCAAATCGGGACAGGGTGCTGAAGCAAAGGAGGATGAGCAAACTTTGGGGGGGGGGTGATGGAAATGCTCCATGTTTTGATTGTGGCGGTGGTTATAGAGTCGTACATGTGTCATAATGTCACTGTATTTATTGTAAACTTGTATTGGTGAATGTCATCACATGTAAATGATCCCTTAAAAAAACTAAAAAAAAAAAAGTGTGAATAAGAGTCTTCTGATGTACATTCCTGGGGAGGGGCGCCCGGGTGGCTCAGTCAGTTCAGCGTCTGCCTTGGGCTCAGGTCATGGTCCCAGGGGCCTGGGATCGAGTCCCATGTTGGCCTTCTTGCTCAGCAGGGAGCCTGCTTCTCCCTCTGTACCCTGCTCTTTCTCTCTCTCTTTCTCAAATGAATAATAACACCAATAATAATAATAATAATAATAATAAAAAGATGTACGTTCCTGAGCCCTGCTCTCAGAGATCCTGATTTGGAAGTCTGGGATGAGGCCTGGGAATCTAAATTTTTATCAAGTGCTCATTGCGAATTCAAAGAAGTGACACAAAAGAGGGAAATTAGAAAAAAAGAAGGATATATATATTTTTGTAAATGTGAATAAGAAAAAACATCAGGAGATCCTTTCAAATGCCTGGAATAGTTTGCATGGCTGGATGGGATTATGAATACCTTTTTTCTTCTTTTTTTGGTTTTGTAAATGTTACATTTTAGTGGCGGGAAAAAAACCATTCCTTTTTCCCCCACATTTTTTTTTTAAGATTTTATTTATTTATTTGACAGAGAGATCACAAGTAGGCAGAGAGGCAGGCAGAGGGAGAGAGGGAAGCAGGCTCCCTGCTGACCAGAGAGCCTGATGCGGGGCTCGATCCCAGGACCCCGAGATCATGACCTGAGCAGAAGGCCGAGGCTTTAATCCACTGAGCTACCCAGACGCCCCTCCCCCACATTTTTGATAGAAATGGAATAATCTAAACACTCTCTTAAAACGCCCCCGAGCCCGAACCCCCTGCCCCGCGACCATCCTCCTCAGGCCCTGTCCCTGTCCTACCCTCTTGGGTCATCTCGGCCTAGTCTATCTCCAGTTTGTTCAGCAGGCTCACAAACCACTCAAAGGACCGCTGGTCTCGGTTGATCCAGATGAAGTCCACCTGGGGAGAGGGGCCCTTCTGTTCAGGATCAGCCCTGCCTCGTTCATGACATGCTCACATCTGTGATCCCCGGTGCCTAGATGAGCACCCCAGTGAGGCCAGGGCACCCGCTATCATCCCCATTTAGCGGAGGGGGAAATGGAGGCTTGCAGAGGTGGGAACCTTGCCCAGGTCACGGAGCAGCATGGAATCAGGACCCAGGTCCCTGACTGCCAGGTCAGGATTTTCTGTAATAACCTATTATTTATAGCAAGCAGTGTTCTGAAATATTAAGCTTAGGAAGAAGCCAGAAGGACATTAGTTAATTATTTTTTTCCCACAAGCTCTTTTAAGTGGCCTATATGAAATAATGCATTTCAAAAGGCAAACGTTTTCATTTTTAAATCCACCACCAGGTGATGGCTAGCACACATCATGACTGTAACTGGATCCCAGCCGCCTGACTTTCAGGCTCTGAGGTCTTTAGTGGGACTCCTTCTTCAGGGCCCAGAATGCCTCTCAGAGGGGACGGGGGACACGTGGGAGGCACCAGGAGAACATGGGGTGTTGAGGGAAGCACAGGGACCAGTCATTCCAAGCAGGAGAGAGAACTATCTGTCCCTCCCCTGCATCTGCACAGGAGAGCCCGCTCTGGTTCAGGGAGGTTTCCAGGGGAGAGGGTCCGGAGGCCTGCCTGGAGGAGGCGGCGCTTACCTTGTGGAGCTTCATGTCCTCATCCTGGATGCTATCCATCCAGGAGTGCTGGCAGGTGGGGCAAATGTGCTTCCTCTTCTGGTGCCTGAGGGGAGGCAATGAGTGATTTTGAATTTGGGGCGGGTATGAGACTTCTCAGGCTGAAGAACAGTGCAGGGGATGGGGGAAAAGGGTGGGGTGGTGGGGCCCGCCCTATGAGGAAGGGGAGAATTGAGAGCCAAAAGAGAGAGGGAGGAGGGACAGGGGAGGAAAGAGAAAAAAGGGTGAAAGGAGAGAAGGGAGGAGCAAGGGGGAGGGAGGAAGGGGGGTGCTTCTCGGGATTCTGCCCCAGGAGGCAGGCAGGGGTGGCAGCCTGCCCACCCACCTGTACATGATGCTCTGCAGGATGGAAGCAAAGGGGGTGATGCCAATGCCCGCCCCGATGAGCACCGCGTGCTCAGAGGCGAAGATCCTGTGGGTGGATGTCCCGTAAGGGCCGTCGATGTAGCACTGTGAACGGGAGGTCGTTGCAGGAAAGAGAGGGCTGGGTGCCTGGGAGAGCTGGACCCTAAGGCTTCAGCACCCCCCGTGACATGCAGGCAGTCACCTCCTGGGCCTACACGGCTCCCACTGTAGTGCTCAGAGCACAAGTCTGGGAGAGCCCTGGGACGTGAGAAGGCAGAGCTGGCGAGAGGGGCCCAGTGCCTGCGAGGGGACGGGTTTGGTCCCCTTCTCTGGGGACCTGGGGCTTCTTTTCCTCTGGTTGCGGCAGGGGGCACGTCCACCCGCTGGAGCCTCTTACCTTGACGTTACAAAGCAGGTGGTTCTCAGAGGACATCTCCGAGACCTGCAGGGAGCAGAGAGCTGTGGGCGGATCGCCGATTCCCAGGCAACCCAGCCCTTGCTGGTCTGAACAACTTTACAAAAAGGGAACTGTTTTTTCTGCCCCAGGCATTCCAGGGAGCCCTTTCAAGGGAGAATGTCAGTGATGTGCTGGTAAACTGACTCTTCCGAAAAAGAAACCACCACCAAACCGCTGATTGGTAGTGTGCGGAGATTTCTGGTATAAATGCTGCCATCGTGGCTTCTAGTGTAATAGGACTGGGTCTCATAACTGGCTCTTAAAGCTCCTGAAAATCTAACGGTGGGCTCTTGTGGTCCAATACAAGGCAGCCTCAGCGGTACCTGGAGAACACTCACTCCCCCCAGTGTCCAGCCACTCTTATAACTTTCGTGTCTCCGATACACCGCTGGCCTTGAACGTTCTTTTCCCTTGACCTAGAACACCCTTTCCTCTTCCCCAGCTGGCAAATTCCTGTGTACCCTTCAGAGTCCAGTTCATTTGAAGCAGCCGCTCCTCCTTGAAGCTCTATCCAGCTGCACCAGCCAGAAAAGCCAGGGCTGGCCTGGCTCACAGCTCCACCCTGCCCTTGGGACCCTGCTGTGGGCTTGCTGATGGGAGCCACTGAGGGCAGGGAGCAGGCCTCCGCCGTCTGCTCTGCCTGACTGCTCCAGGCCCGAGCACACGGCAGACTGGATTTGGGAGGTCAGGGCACTTCCTTCTAGAAGGTGAAGGAAGCAGACCCCTCCCCCCCAACAGGCCTCTGGGGCCTGGGGTAGTTCTCTGTCTGGTGCTGGAAGGCAGAGTTAGGAGCGACCTTCACAATCATCCAGAGCAACCCCTCACTTCACCAAAGAGGAACCCAGTCTCGGAGCGTGGGGATGACCTGCCCAAGTTCCCAAAGAGCTCAGGGTAGAGCTTGGTCTCCTCCTGACTGTCCAGAGCTCATCCCATGATAGCACGTTGCTTCTTTGTGTGGGGGGCCCCTGCATGCTGTGTCCCCCATGGTGTCAGACCTGGACTACTGGGTAGGAAGTGCACTGCACAAGTGCTACCATCCTTCAAGCCTCCCGACTGCAAGGAGAAAGCCTACATTATGGTTAGCGAACTGTAACATGTAACACTTAGCGGTCCCACCTCTTTTTTTTTTTTCTTTTACAAAAGTGAGAAAGAAAAAGAGCCCACGCGAGAGCCTGAGAGAGAAAGAGGAGGAATGGAGTTCAGCTTCAGGCTCGGAGCACTAGCAGGTGGGAACATTGGGCAAGAATGGAATTACATGGATTTTTATGGATTTTACTTCTAGAGTTACTTTCCGATGATGGCACATGCTACTAGTTTGCCATTAAAGACAGCCATCTCAAGCAGCCTTTTAGATACAATGAAGTTGAAAGTGATGTCGGGGAGTAAAGAGAGATGCCAGGTTGGAAAGATTCTCAGTGGGGAGCGACTGTGGCAAAAGTTCCGAAGGGGGTACGTCAATGCCTGGTTACAGGACCACCATGTCCTGAGCATTTCGTGTGTGTGTCCTGCCCTTAAGGACGTCCCTCCTGAGTTCCAAGGACCCACCACCCCTGGGAGAAAAACACCCCGGCTTCCCGCCTCCAGCCCCAGCTTCCGCAGACTTACTGGGCCCAGCTGGGCTGGGGCTCACCACCGTGCTGGAGCCCCTTGTTCCATCCCCGTGCTCACCAGGCCTTGGTCTCCCTGCTGTGGAGTTCTCTTGGGCCTGTAGGAGGTCAGCTCCACGGTGACGTCCCTGCCGAAGGCCACTGCTCCCTGTACCGAGGTTCCCGAATGCACGGGCTGGCACAGCAAGCTCTGTTTGGTTTCAAAGTAGAAACCGCTTTGTTATTTATTTATTTTTATTTTTATTTTTTAACATATTTTATTTATTTATTTGACAGAGAGAGAGAGAGAGATCGCAAGTAGGCAGGGAGGCAGGCAGAGAGAGAGGGGGAAGCAGGCTCCCTGCTGAGCAGAGAGCCCGATGCGAGGCTCGATCCCAGGACCCTGAGATCATGACCTGAGCCGAAGGCAGAGGCTTTAATCCACTGAGACACCCAGGCACCCCTGCTTTGTTATTTAAATCATGAAATCAATACATGTTAGTTTGTAGAGATTCCCACGTTACTTGAAAGAATAAAGTGAAAAAGTACCCCAAATAAAGCAGAATAGTTCCTCTAAACATTTTTCTATGTCCTTCCAGACTTTTACTTACACACACGCACACGCACGCACCCACACACATGCATGCACACCCACTTAAATGAAAACAGACCGCTTTCTAACCTGCCTTTTCCACTTAATACATCTTGACCAGTTTTCCATGCTAACACATATGTAGTTACATAATCCTTTTTTAGGGACTTACTATTCTATTCCATGATAAGGGTGATCAGTAATTTACTTAGCTACACCCCTATTGTTGGGCATTTCGAGTATTCTCATTTTAAAACAGCACTTTTCCCGTCTCTATCCCTCTACCCCGATTTATTTTTCTTCGTAGCATTTATTTTCATTTGACACATTATGCATGTATTTTGTTTGTTTATTGTCTATCTCTCCCTCCACAAAATAAGCAGGGACTACGTCAGTTTTGCTTACTGATAGATCTCCAGCATCTAGAACAGTCCTTGGAAAACCGTAGGTGCTGCACTCAATAAATATTTGCTGAATGAATGAGTGAAAACGGTGATTAACGCATTCCCTGTCCAACTGTCCAATTAACTTCTTAGGACAAAGTCCTAAAAATGGAAATGCTGGGCCAGTGGGTCCACATAGTTAAGAGGCTGACACGTGTGGCTAGACCGCCTGCCAGAAAGATTGTGCCAATTTATTCTTCAGCAGCGGTGGTGCCTTTAATGTATCTATCCACTGATTCCTGGGGTGCAGGAGTTACCTGGTTTGGAAAGCCAGCTTCCTCTGACCCCTAATTAAGAGCAGAGAAGGTCTGCTTGTTTCTATCTATGCCTTCATTTCCCAAAGCTTTGCATCTTTCTAGAGGGATGCCTGCCTCTGGTCTGGCCTGGCACGATTCCACCCCATTTTCTCCCCTGGACTTTAAATTCCACAAGGGCGTGGCAGGGCTGAGCCAGGCCTGGGACTTCTTTTCATTTGACCCTGGGCAGCGTTTCCCCATATTAACTAACGTGTCTCCCAGCTGAGCGGTACCACCTACTAGGTTTGTGTCCTGGCACCTTCAGCCTCCTTTGTCTATTCTTACTGTGATCTCGCTGTATTCCTCCACAACCTCCCAGAGCCTGTATTCATTCCAGACACTGGCAACTTGCCAGCGTTGTGGGTTTCATCAGGGCTCAGAAGGTAACAATGCTGCCACTTGATGCTGCTGACGGGGATGATAAAGAGTCCATGGGGACCCTGCTGTCTGGTCAGCTCAGTACTTTACCTGCATTCATTCCATCGTCAGTCCTTTAAAAGAACCATGTGAGAGAGGGAGGCCGAGGATGGGAACTACCTCCAGTTTGTTGATGAATAAGCTAAAGCTTGGTGAGGCTAAAGGATGTGCAAGGCCATACAGTTAGAATGTGCTGGAGCAGAGACATGGAGGCGCGTTTTTCTGATCTCAATTTCCTCTCTCTTTTCATTGTCCCCTGGCTCCTGAAGGAGGACTGGGGAGGACCCGGGGTCCTGGGAGAGGACATCAGGCCCTTGGATCAAATAGTTAGTTCACAGCTGCCTCACCCCCATGCGGCCGTCCAGCCAGTGTATACAGCAGTTGCTCAGTGATGGATGCTCACCAGCCAAGAAGACAGCAACATGGTCCCTGTGGGGTTTGTCTCCACGGTGGACCCTTCCTCCCCCAAAGCCACCTACCTGGGACCCCCTCTGGCTCCTTCTCATCCTCAAACTCCTTGCCAGCTGTTTGGAGCCAGAGTCCACGGGGCACGACGTCTTGAACGACTCATACAGCCTGTTTGTCCATTGGCCTTCGGACCGGACGTGTAGCCAGATGGTGTCTGAGCAAGAGACGGGGGAGGGGAAGGGGGCTCAGCACTGGCTCCTCCAGCAGGGAGCAGGCCTGTCCCACCCGAGGGACTGGAGCTGGGTATTAACTGCTCAAGTCACAGACGGATTGTCCTTCCTCGGGTCCCAACTAGAGTCACAGCCCCGGGACTTGGAAATCTGATCTCTCCAGTGCGAGATTCATGAAGTCAACTTAAGCCTACAAAGCAAGGGTTCAGTCTCCTCTGCCAAGCTCCCTGGGGGGGGGGGGGGTGGGGGGGGGTGGGCCCTGCCTCCTCCATCAGGCCAGGGTCTCCCCACGGCGAAGACCACTCCCTCCCACATTCAGCCAGGGGCCTGTCAATGGCTCTGCATACCGGAGGTGTTCAGGCTGTGGTGGTACCAATGACTTTCGTTGTGCCCAGTGCTGGGACGTAACAGGGGCTTATTCAGGTTCTCTGCGGAGTGGATGACTGGTAGAAGGCGGTGTGGGGCGGCTTCTCCTCCGCCGAAGGGCACCAGAGAGAATCCACAACATTAGAGCGAGGAGGCTCCCGGGCCCAGGAGACAGGCAGCTTCCAAGCTGAGACCATGAAAAAACCCCTTGGAGAAGGGGTCCAATCAATGATGCTTCCGTATAGCGCACACAGTCGTTATAATCATACTAGTATCAGTATACTGGAATACTGCGCAGCTGCAGAGGAAAGCTCTGGTTCTAAACGAATGGATATGCAAAGACCTTCAAGACATTCTGTGTATGGAGAAAAGTGTACTGCTAAACAGCATGTATGCAAAATTCCCTTTGCACCTATAGAGCCACGTAGAAATAGTAATACAGGGGCACCTGGGTGGCTCAGTTGGTTAAGCATTTGCCTTTGGCTCAGTTCCTGATCCCAGGGTCCTGGGATCGAGTCTCGCATCGGGCTCCCTGCTCAGTGGGGAGCCTGCTTCTCCCTCTCCCTCTGCCTGCCACTCTCCCCCTGCTTGTGATCTCTCTCTCTCTAAAACAAATAAATAAAATCTTAAAAAAAAAAACAAAAAACCGAAACATTAAGACAGATCACCAAAAGACTGACAATGGCTTTCTTTGGACGGAATTATCAGAGGGATTTTAATTTTCTTCTGTACATATTTCTATACTGTCTGAATTTTCTGAGAGCATGCATCTCCTTGAGAAACAGAACAGGAAAGAAAACTAGGATGAAAACCACCTTCCCTCTCCTGCCACCACCCCCACCTCTGCCCTGCAGTCCATCCGAGCCACCAGTCAGGGGACTCCAGGGCACGTGGCGGGCAGTCTCACGTGGGGAACCCTTGCCTTGGGGCTGCACCCTGAACTGTGGGTGCTGGGGTTCCCTGGGAGGCATCCCGAGTGGAACTAAAGCTTTTAGCAGGGATGGGCCAGAGAAAGCAGGCAACCAGCGCCCTTTGCCCCTCATGAAGTTGAGCAAGGGTCTCACTGTCCTAGGTCGTGCAAGGCGTTCCCTGCCAGAAGTGCCACTTAAGGCGGAAAGGCCGATCTCTGGCCTAGGAAGAGGGCAGAGGTCCAGGAGCTGGCTCCGACAACAGCCTAGACCCAGAAGCGGGCACATATGTGGCTGGGGGCCAGAGGACTGCCGGGCAGAGGGAGGGTGAGCTGAGCAGTTCTGTGGGTGCTGGGGAGCCAGAGAGAAAGGGGAGTGGTCCAGGGACAGGGAAGAAGGATTAGAGGCATTCTGCTGCCCTGAGGCTCCACAGGGACGGGGGAAGATGCCCGGCCCTCATGTGATCCTCACAGCAGCTTGTCCAGCCCTGACTTCCCCCGTCAATAAGTGTTTGGGCATCTGCGTCTTGGTTTCGGAGGGAGATTTTGGAAGGCGAGACTTTGGGTCTCTGGTCTTGCTTGCTCCCGTGTTCCTGGTTCCCAGCCTGGGCCAGACGCCCGGCAGAACCCCATACCTTTCTGCTCCGGGGCGCTGCTGATGGTGAAAGGATGCCACTCGCAGCGCGCGATGCTGGGGATGTTCAGGTACAAGTAGTCGCCTGGCCTGTAGTGGAAGAAAGGGGGCCTCTCGATGAGGAGATGGGTGACCTGGGGGGAGAAGAAGGTCAGGGTCATCCGTGTGGGCCGAAAGCTGCCAGGGGGGTCACCTGGGCAAGAGGGCAGAGGCCGGACCATCCTCCTCCACCACCACCCAGGTGGACCCCAGACGTGAGACCCTCCTGTGCCTGTGAGTGGGGCTCACCCTACAGCTCTCTGCCAGGCGGGGGGTGGGCAGTGAGCAGAGAGAGGGAGAGCTGTGTCTGAAGTGAGGCTCATGGCTTGATCCCCCACTTCTTAGGGTGTACACACAGCTTTCAGTGTCCCTTTCTCCGTAAAGCCCCCTGACAGCTCTAGCCCCTTGCGTGGAACTTCTGTAGCATTTGGCTGGGATTCCAAGCACTCATGGGCATCTCCCTGGGAGAACAACATCCTCCTGGACCACACTTCGGCTCACTGAGCACTCACTGGGTGCCAGAGCTGTGTGACGCACGGAACGTGTGACCTCTGGCCCTCGCAGCCATTCTTGGAGACAGATGCCTTCTTTCTCCACTTTATAGATGGGAAGCGGAGGCTCAGAATGGCTAAGGAGCTTGCGCAAGCCCACCAGTGAGGAAACCATGGGATGCGAATCTCATCACGCTGCCTGAGGTCAGAGCCTCAATATAAAGCACCTCCAGTCTCCGCGTCCTCACACTCATGTGCCCAGAGGTGAGCCCACCTGGAACTGCCTTCCCTTTCTCCACAAATGACCCGGACGCTCGGACACCTGGGAGATGTCCTGGGCTCCTTCCTCTCTCCCACCCCCGAATGCAGCCGGTGACCTCTTGAGTGTTTCTGTGATATACCACCCCACCCCCACCCCACAGCCCCTGTCTGAGGTCAAGGCCCTGAAGAGCTCTCATCTGCGTATGTGCAATAACCTCCCAAAAAGTCCTCGCCAAGCCGTCTTCCACAGAGCGACTGCAGAAATCTAGCTGGAACATAGACACGCCTAATACCACTGCCTCTGCCCCCCAGACTGCTCAGGGGTTCCCCGTTGCCTGCAGGACAGGGAGCCTCCGGGCCCACCAGGCCCCGCCCATCCCTTCTCCTTGGCATCTTGGCTCCAGCTGTGCCAAATTACCCACTGTCCCCAAGTACAGTATACCCCCCACAACCCCAGTGCCTTTGTTGGTGCTGTTCCTTCTCCAGCAGTACCCTTCCTTCTCTGTGCAACGAACTCTTGCTCATCTCTCAGAACCCTGATGTGGCATCTCCTTCCTCCTTCTGGAGCCTTCTCTGACGGCTCAAGGATAGTTATATACGTCCTGATATCCTACTCTCACCAGCACAGCCCTGCCCTGTAACGCAGGGGTCAAGCAGGACAGTGCCCAAGCCATCTGTGTGTCTCTGCTACCTCGCACAGGGCCTGGCAACTTACAGGCTCTTAATACATGCTTCGTGAGCTGGTCTGAGCAGTGTCCCCACTACCTGTCATTGCCCTGCCTCAAGTGTCACTCCTGAAGGCCAGACTGGATCCTGGACTTTGCTCGTCTCCTCTGCTGGGCAGGGGCTGTAGCTACCTGGTCCCTATCCCCTGGCAGGTCTAACGGGGTATCCAGCTGCCGCGCCCTCCACCTGCAACCCCCCTTCGCACCTTGGAGGGAAGGAGATTGACTTCCACGATGCAAAGGGCTGCCATGTGGGATACTACTAGCCCGATGATCTTCTCCAGGAAGAACAAGACGCCAGGGACCAGCAGCCACTTCCAGAAGTTGGGCCCGTGCAGAATGAGCAGAATCCACATGGGGAGGTAAGACAGATGGGTCCAGTAGAACACCTGTGAGGGTGGGGAGGACGGGAGGGATAAGCTTCCAGAGCTCAAGACCTGTGGGTGGGACAGGGCCAGAGCTCAAGGCCAACCTCAAAGCCAGGGTGGCACCCAGAGCCTTGGTCAGACACACCCTCTCCTGGGGACAGGGCTGGGTAGAGGCTGGGGATGGGAAGCTTTGGGGCTTTTTATTCTGGGGGCTTGGCCCGGGGGTCGGGTCGTATGAGGGCTCCTGGTGCTCACAGCAAACATATGAGACGTCTGCCTAGGGATATTCTGGCCAGAGTGGAGTGTCCCCAAAGCGTTTACGAGCATCAATGTCCCCATGACGTTGACCATTTCTCAGGGGGAAGAAAAGAAAGACAGCAATTTCCTGGGTGTGGAGAAGGAAGAGCGGAGCGCTGAGTTTGGATGCCTGCTAGTGTGCCTGGGAGATTACTTGTCTGAGCATCAGACTCCTCGTTGGTCAAATGAGGATGCGGAGTCCCACGTCAAAGGATTGCTGCTGGGGCTCTGTATACGTCTATCTGATGTAACCAGATCAGTCCAGGGGGCTCCAAACCAAATCTGTGACCACCTGCACCTTCAGGATGCGACACAGAGGGGAATGAAAATGGAACTAATGTGTTGGGAGCATCTGTGTACCCCGTGAATACACAGGGGCTTCACATATGTTATCCCATTTAATTCCTAAAATAACTTCCCAGGTAGAGAATTATAGGTCCGCTTTATAGATGAGGAAGCTGAGCGAGCCTGTGCTCCTTCCTCTCCCTGAACCTAGTCTAATCCAATTCGGGCAAAGGGTAAAAAGGCAGAACCTTCCAGAGCCAAACATTCCACTTAGCAGACATATACTACAGCCCAGTGGCAGCCCCCAAATCACACGCACATAATATGCAGACCAGCCTGGGCACCGCCTGGGCTCTGGAGTAAATGAGAGGGGACACAGCATGGAATGAAGAGGGGAGCCCAGCCGGGGAGAGCCAAGGGACAAGGGCTGGACACCTCAAAGTGGCCGCTCCTCCGGATGCAGGAGCTGGAGCAGGCAAACATGAGGACCAGCAGCAGCAGCAGAGCCACACCGGTCGGGGAGGCCGAGCCGTGGACCCAGCCGATGCCAGGCCTGGTGGTGAGCAGAAGTTCCCAGAACCGGAAGGGGCTGGCCTCGGACTGAGCCTGGAGCGCTGGAGACGAGCACAAGACAAGCTCTTCCCTCTCCTCCTTTCCTTTGGGGCCCTCCCCCTCCCCATCAGACACCCACACAGGTAGAGACTTCCATCCGGACCACTGGCTGATACAGGACGCCCCTTCCCCACCCACTGGGCCCACAGGCTGGGGAAAGGCCCAGCCAGGTCCCCTCCCCCAGCCCCAGGCCACTCACCGAAGTTCACAATGTGGGCCACAGTGTGCACAAGGGAGAGCACAACCACCACGTAGCCCATGAGCTGGTGGAACTGGATGTTCCGGTCCAGCGGCAGGACCTGCGCCAGCCAGGTGGCCCGCAGCCACGTCAGGCACCACCTCAGCATCAGCACCTGGCCAGAGAGAGCAGCAGAGAGCCCCCACCTGGCTCTCCCTCGGCCCTGTTCTCCCTTCCCCAGCCGCCATCTCCCCGCCTCCCTCTGAGCTGGCTGTGCCCCTTCCACCATCTCCCCTGCCCCCAAGCCTTCGCTGCCTCCCTAGGTCCACAGCTGAGGTGTCCAAAGCAGGGTCCCCAAAATCAGGGCAGGAAGAACAAATGTTACAGAATGACTGCTGGTGTTACTTTCATCTAAACACACGAGAAGCACAGCGGCTTCTGCTAACATTTAATATCCGTGTCGACACGGTGCCCTCATTTAGTCTGTGTGTCAGACGACTACGTGTTCTGGAGGAACACCGGGTTTTCCAAAGGGGCTTGAGACCAGGGCTCCCTTCCTGCTCGTTTGCTTTCAGTATATGTGTGCCCGGATATAGGAACTTGCAGAAGATGTTGTCTGGTTTGAACCAAGTTAAACTACCTCTCGCAGGAAAGACAGGATTCCCTGCGGAGAAAGTGCTGATTGAAAGCAGTGTTAATAATGCAAGTGACCGGGGCGTCTGGGTGGCTCAGTGGGTTAAAGCCTCTGCCTTCAGCTCAGGTCATGATCTCAGGGTCCTGGGATCGAGCCCCGCATTGGGCTCTCTGCTCAGCAGGGAGCCTGCTTCCCCCTCTCTCTCTGCCTGCCTCTCTGCCTACTTGTGATCTCTCTCTCTCTGTCAAATAAATAAATAAATAAAATATTAAAAAAATAAAATAAAATAATGCAAGTGACCAAGCAAATGAGTCATGGGTCTCTGACTCTTGGTATGTCGCCAGTTCCGAGGATAAAAATAAAACCCACATAAGAAGCTGACATTATCAAGAAGAGTATCTGAACTAAAGATGTACATCCCTGATCGTTAAGATGACTCTTGCCTTATAGTGTGCTGTGAGTCTAATGGCTAATGATAATAGGGCATGCGTAGCATTGTAAGTAAGCACATATTGGGTCAGTGGAAGGGTTTTTCATTCTCTGTTTTAACTGTACCAGCGCACAATCGGAAACGCTCAGAGACCTTACTCCCCAGCCCAGAGTATCATGTTCTGACTCATCAGCCTGGCATTCAAAGGCTGTCTTCCTGCCTTCTCTGTCTGCTGTCCACCTGCCCGGGGGCCACCTAGGTTGTTGTGAACATCAAAAGGAAAGGGCCTAGCATTGTGACTGTACATAGTACCTGCACAAAAACGCCAGCTGTGTTTTACAGGCTGTGTGACCATGGACAAGTCACTGCCCCTCTCTGGGCCTCGGTGTCCACTGAATATTGATTGACCCAGTTGACTTCTGAGGTGCCCTCCTGCCCTGGCACTCCCGGAGTCCACGTGTGGTTCCCTTGGGGTAGAAGGAACCTACATCAGTATCTCCCCGCCTCCTCCGCCTGCTTCCCGGGCATAGTGCCCGCAGAGTCCTACCACAATGAAGCTGCAGTCGAAGTTGAGGCACTGGCCGCAGCACTTGGCCACCATGACGCTGGGGCCGCGGGCCCGGTGCGCGCTGGCCGCCAGCGCGAAGAGCAGCACGTGGAGGCCCGCGTAGGTGGCCAGGCAGAGCAGGTGGCTGCGGTGGTTGTGCCAGTAGGCTGAGGTCAGAGGGCGGGGACGACGCCCGCGCGGCTGGGCGGCTGGGGGCGTCAGCCAGTGGGAGGCGCTGCGAGAGAGGGGCTCGGCTCAGAGGGACCCGCTGACGGGCTGCGATGGTGGGAATCTGCGCGCGGTGTGGCGGGCAGCCCCCCCACCCCCCGTGACCACCTGGAGACCCCACGCCCGCTGTAACCGACCAACTCTCTGGAGCCTCGTGGCTTCTCTTTATACCAGGACACAGAGAGGTCAAGCGACTTGCTAAGAGTCACACAGCTAGGCAAAGCCGAGATGGAACTCCCATCTGTCAGATGCCACAATCACCGCTGCTTCTATTACTTCCCTTACTTACCAACTGGCGGGGAGGGGGGGAAGGCAATCGAAAAGGATGGAAAAATCTGAGATATGTTGTGGTAAATAACCCACAAGTAAGCTAATACACAAAAAGAATGAACTACAAAAGCGGCACTTTTCAGAGCCTGGAGTCAAACTTGCGTGTGTTGTTACAACCCGTCTATTTTCCTCCGCAGCTCTTTTCAATTTAGCACTTCTCAAGTTGATGCATTTGTTTATTGGCATAAATGCCATATAAATTAACAGTGCCTGCTCGACCAAAGTGAATAAATGTCTGCCTCTGCTAATTATTGGTGTGATCCTAGGTAAGTTACTGCAGGCGAGGTAACTAATTTCCTTTCCGTTACTATAAAACACTGGTATATCTGTAAAAATGCCCAGCCCACAGTAGGTGCTTAATACTGTGAGGTTGATTCTGAAAAGACACTGTAAGTCGGAGACATGATATTAGCTTCCCGCAGAACAGACCTTTGTCGGCTATGAAAAACCAGGCGAAGCGGGGTGGGGCGGGGGCGGGGCGGGGGCGGGGCGGGGGCGGGGCCGGGCCGGGGGGTCCCCGGAGCTTTCACGCCACTCTGCGCACCTGGAATCTAACCTCACCGCACCTGATGGTCAGGTTCTCCATGACCCC
>JAPYYM010004270.1:0-10269 GCA_028534135.1 Potos flavus
TTTTTTTTTTTTAGATTTTATTTATTTAACAGGGAGAGAGCACGTGAGCACAAGCAGGGGGAGTGGGCAGAGGGAGAACCCCGGGATCATGATCGGAACTGAAGGCAGATGCTTAACTGACTGAGCCGCCCAGGTGCCCCAAAAGTCCTTTAACTTCTAAGTATTTGGTGTGTACAGGAAGTCTAGTTAAATTTGAGTTCTAGATGAATAATATTTTCTTAGTATGAGGGTGTGTCTCAAATATTGCACAGAACATATTTACACCAAAAAAGTATCCATCGTTTATCAAAAGTTGAAGTTTCACTTGTCATCCTGTGTGGTTTCTTGTTTTTTTGTTTGTTTTTTTATGTTGCTAAATCTGACAACCCCAGTAGGGGTCTCCATTTGTATTCTTGCTAGAGGCCTGTGAAAATTAGGATGGGTCTAGAGCCATAAGATGGACAGAGTCTGGCCCCTGAATCCCTGAACGGCAAAGCTGCCTGATGACTAGGCACTCCCATCTTGGACTGGAGGACAACTCCTACTGATGTTGACCCATACGTTTTTAGGACATGTTTGTTATAGTACCCAGTAACTATCATTACTAAGCCCAAGAAAACATTCTGCATTCCTTACCATGAATACTACTATAAAAATCTCTAGGCTGGGGGAGAGAAAGCAGAGCTTGTCGGAGCAGTGTGCGAACAGAAGGAAATGCATCCCTCCAGGGACAAAATCCCCTTCCTAGCAACATCCATCCTTTGGGGCTCTTTTCTAGGGACCTGGGACTCTTTCACAGCTGAGACCTGCAATGAAACCCGCCAGAGTGAAATCTCTCTACATTGTGATAACTTCAAGGGGGTCAAGCATCCCTGTCATGTTTTTAATAACACCCACATATGTATAACTTAAGGATACATGTAAAAATAAAATGTCGCCGATAGATATGCTTATACAAAAGTGTATAAAAAGGCAGTGAACATTTATTGAGTACTTATTATATATGAAATGAGCTGTAACAGGCTTCCATGGATTATCTCATTTAATTCTTTTAATACTCCTACGAGGTAGGTTTTATTATTCTTCCCCTTTCATAGATAAGGAGATTGAAGTGAGATGGGTCCAAAATCATACAGCTACTGAATGGTATTTGATCACGTAATGGCTGACTTGAAACCCAGCTTTTATAGGAACAATTTGTGCTTCCGTGGAAAACGGCATTTTCTAGAGCACACATTATCAGATTATCTGATTCCGAGTCTGTGGGAGCAATTTCACGACTCTTTAGATTACAGCTCGCTGACAGCAGTGCAAAATAATTCTGGTCTCTAGACAGGTGAATAGATTCTGTCTAGCAGAGGGCCAACCTCCCCTCCTGTGGAAAAACCAGGTTTAAGCCCGCTTGCACATTCATTTCCAAACTGCCTTACTCCATACAGATGTGTGCGTGGGCTTTTTCCCTTGAACCCGTTATAACATCTGCTTGGTTCCTTCCTGTAATGAGGGGGCTAAATAGATTCTTTAATTCGTGTTCATTTTGTATCTGTATATGAGGCATGATTTTGCTTTTTTAAAAAATCAACCTCTCCCAGTTTCACCAGAAGACTCTCACTGATGGCTCATGCATAAAAACAAGAGGAAATAAACCCAGATAGTAACATGTAACTCGATCATCTGGAGGGACGGGGATTTCCATCCTGTTTGGTCCTTGGCAGAGGCCATTTTCCCCCGCCTAGGTGGCCATCAGGAATGTCTCAACCCCCTCAGAGTCCTAACTTAGAGGACGTGGCCGAGAGTCAAGAATCACTTCTCTGTTCTAAAGCTCACTTCTAACCCTGCTTCTCTCCAGCCAATGTCATTGAGATGACCCAGAGCCTCTCCCAGGAGGTTCCCTGGGTGCTGCCCTGGGCTCCACCAGAAAGACACCCAACCTGACCTTCACGCAAAAGAGCTTTAACTCCCAGTAAGATGACCCTGCCCTTGGTGGCCCAGGCATTTTAACAAATGGGTGAATAAACCACTACAGAGCCCCTAAAACCATATGAAAACGCTGCTGTCCGGGAGAAACCTCGGCTGCTTTGTTTTCACAGGGTGGGAATGGCGACCCGGCCCGATAGGGCATCCCTGGTCCAAGTACTACGTCACCAAAGGGAAGCACGGGGCCAGGAGCCTGGGAGCCAAGTTTCTGAGCAGCCTTCTGTACCATGAGCTGGGGGCAGGGAGGATTCCTATTTTGCTGGTCCTCTTGGGGCTGGGGTGGGGTAACAGCTTAGCACAAGACAGAGAGGAAATAAGATGGCACATGACGAGGGTGGGTCATCAGGCTGTAGGATATTTGTGACCCTAGCACAATACTAACGAGGTCCTAAAAATGAGATACTTTCCACTTCCCAGTTTCTTTCACGTGTGAGAAGACACATTAGTGACCGTGGTGTTTTAAGCGACCAGGGCGGACATACCTTGCTTTCGCTTTCGTTGGATAGAATTTCCAGAGCTTCCAGGTGTGACAAACCTTGATACTCATCGAACAGCATCCCATAGTGGGCAGTCCTCTCGGCTGTCAGCTGCTGAGCCAGTCTCTCCTTCTCTTTCTCCTTGGCTTCCCTTAACATCTGCAGAAACACACAATGTTGGTGGAGCCCTGGCTGTGGGGGAGACAAGGTCTGGCTCTGTCTCTGTGTCACTTCGGAATTTCTAACAAAATGATTCTGTCATTGATTCCACTGACAGTTTTTCCATTTTGGAAAGTGGAATATTCCAGAATATTCTAGAATGTTCTGCAAGTGGAATATTTCCAGAATATTCCACTTCGAAGCTTACATGTTCTTTATGTACACACCCAAAGCAAAAATTCTATGCCTGGGTCCAGGATTGGAAAGAAGCAAAACAGAAGGTGAATGAACAGCAGTTTCCCCTGAAGTGTTTTCCGTGTGTGTGTGATTAATTTTCTTATTTTCTGAAATATCCAATTTTTCCATAGTGAGCAAATTGACGTACACAGGAAAGTTTAATCTGTTGGGATAGGGTTCATTGCAACTTCTGCACAGGGCAGACCTCAAAGCAGCTACAAGCCGGTCTATTTTGATCGGAATGACATTATTTTAAAAACTTGATGTATGTTGTTATTAACCATCTTTGATGAAAAAAATTAATAAAATAGAAACTCATGATGTATTCCTCATCACATACTGAATATAAATAAGAATATTAGCTTATCAATTCTCGAGAAGTATGATTGAGAATGGAGTTCCTCTCCACGTTGATCATTTTTCACCAGTTATTTTTTGTTGATTACATAAAGAGAACAAAATGAACGTGAGTCCCTCAGTCACTCCCAATTTCCTGCACTTGCTTTCTGTGATTCAAAGCATCTTTTATTTGATTCCTCATTAAGTTTACTGGGCATTATGTTTATAGGGTTCTTTAGTATCTATGGGAAGCACCATAAACATAGTGGCGGCCACAAATTCACAAGGGAAAGATCATGGAAGAACAGACTGTGGTTTTTACTGTGTGTCAATAAAACAGTCAAGTTCCTTCTCCTTTTGGGTTTTTGAGGCGGTTAGCCAAAAACTCACTGGGCTTCCGACAGAATTCTCCCCTCTGTCTGTCTTTAAGACTACATACGTATGAGCTCTGAATTTTAAAGTTTTCAAAACAACTCCATCAAATGATCACTGGGGATTTTTAACACTTACAATAAAAACACACTATTCCCACTGATCTTCCTGGCTCGGCAGCGGTAAAATGAAACAACAAAGGGACACTGAAATTGCTTCCTTTCCCTAGAGCAACTTCCATCTCTAAGTTTGTGCTTTGGAACAGAGGGGAAGGGACGAAACGAAGGGGGCGTGGGGAAGGTGGCTCTGGAATGATTTGGGTTCCCCCAAAAGATGGGAGTGAAATTAAAGTTGTTTAAAGAAGAGCTGGTTTTCCACAGGATGTTGGTTTGTTTTCCACCTGGAAAGGAAAAGGAGACGGTCTGCAACAGCAGTGAGTGCTTGTGGCGAGGGAGTCTTCCTGACACAGGGGCGGCTCTGGAGACTTGCTCTGTGGGTCGGGAAACCACCCTGTGTCACTGGGATAGAACACGGGAGAAGTTCAGGGAGTGTGTGTAAGAACATTTTGGGCTTCTATAGTTATTTAGTGTGGATTAGGAAAAACCCAACAGACTTCCCTGTGTCAATGGATGGCAGCTTCATCCTTTGAGTTGTTTATGTCAACAACCGTGGAGTCGATCTTGCTGCCTCCTTATCTCACACCGCATGTTCCCTCCATCGGGAAGTCCGGGCCGACCTTCAGACTATCCCTGGAATGAGCATTCACCCCCACCTTCCAGGGCTCCACACTAAGCCACCACATCCCCCTGCTTAGGGAACAGCACTTGCCCCCCAAGGAGACAGTGAGAGTCACAGCATCAGTGACCAAGGGCCCCAGAGGCTGTACTTTGCAATGCACGTCTCCCGTGACCATCACCGGTGCAGCAGGGACACTGGGGAGACCTGTCCCAGGACATCAGCTGTAGGACAGTCCGAGGGCTCTGCCCGGCTTCCCTCACAGGACACAGCAGCCTAGGACGCTTCTGCCCCATCTTCTCTCCCTCTCCCCATCCCTGGGGTCAGACTTGCATCTTGGTCTGATGGCCCTCCCAGCCATCCCGCCCCCCACCTCCACTTTCTTGCTCAGCATTTCCCCTAATAAAATCCCCTCTCGTTAAGGCCATCTCGGCCCCTGCTCGTGGGAGAGCCTGCGCTGGTACCCACTCCACCTGGTCTCCCTGCCCTCAGCCCTCCCCATGCCCAGTCTGTTTGCAATACAGTAACTAGAGTGCTCCTGTTACAGGCAGATCTTGACCCTCCTCTTTTTGAAATGCTGTAACAGTTTCCCCATTTCACTAACGGTTCAACCCGAGGTCCCTGCAAATGACCTCCAGGATCTGCCATGACATGCTCCCCATTAGTACTCTAGCCTCATCTGTAACAGTTCTCCTCCTGGCTCCCGCCTTTCCCACCATGTAGCATCCTTATTCCTCATCCACGCTAGACCACTCCTGCCCCAGGGCCTTTGCACAAGCTGCTCTTGCTGCATGGAATGTGCTTCACTCTGATTTTGGCATGGCCAAGCCCCTCATCTCCTTCAATTATTTGCTCAAATGTCATCATCTCCATGAGGCTGCCCCCCTAACAATCCAATTTAATACCTAACCTGCCCCTTACTCCCACATTCCTGACTACCTTCTTCCTGCTCTACTTTTTCTGTTTGTTTTTTTTCCACAGCACTCAATCATGTTTTAAAATACTAGATGATGTCGATGGTTTGTCTATCTCTCCTCACTGGAACGAAAATTCCTTAAGGACAGGGATTTTTATCCATTTTGGCTACTGGTGTATCTCAAGTGCTTGGAGCAGTGCCTGGCATATAGTGGACATTCAAAATGCATCTGTGGAATGAATGAATGAATGAATGAATGGATGAAAAATTACTGTGTGGCAGGAGGTTAGAGTAGGTACTGTTGTGATCCATGTGAATTAGAGGTGTACTTGGTCACATTTCCCCCACATTATCAGTTTCTTAACTAGAATCAAATTTATAGATCTACATACATTCTTTTATATATATATATATATGCTTATATGTACATACATGTGATATATAATACATAGTTGTATATAGGTATATAGAAATTTTATAGACATATGAAATCTGTGGCAAAAATATTCCTCCCTGCTCACTAAATATCCTTTTCCTCCCAGACACGTGGCTAAACTATATTTCGCAGCCGCCTGAATTGAATTAGGTAGACTATGTGATGTTTTGGCCAAAGGGACTGTCCCACCTAGCCCTCCCCATCTGACCTTCCCCTCTCTCTGAAGCTAGAGGTAAAGAATTTTAGGATGGCGGGGGTCACAGGATAGGGGCTCAGAAAAGAGCTACCTAGAGAGTCCCTGAACAGGAAGCTCACACTGTAGGAGCAAAAGATAGACTTTTTCTATTCTTAGCCACACTGATCCTTGGGGGTTGGTTTTTCTGTGTTGCTTTTGTTTTGCAACACCTAGTATTAATTACCTGATTAATATAAATCTAGTTTCTTTTTCTTTTTTTAAAATGGATTTTATTTATTTATTTGAGAGAGAGAGAGAGAGCACAAGCAGGGGGGACGAGCAGAGGCAGAGGGAGAAGCAGGCTCCCTGCTGAGCAGGGAGCCGGACACAGGACTCGATCTCAGGACCCTGGGATCATGACCCGAGCTGACGGCAGATGCTTCACTGACTGAACCACCCAGGAGCCCCTCTATTTTCTTTTTAAAGATCAGTAGGGTGGTGGTTTAGGGGATCCTGTCCCAACCTGAGCTATAATATCCTAGTGGCTATATGAGGGTTACTCTCGAAGAGACGAGGGGAAATAGCTTAAAACAAAAGCTATTCAGGAACTTCCACTAACATGATGTCAGTGACAGGTCCTTGGTGGCTTTCTAGTCCTGAGCTGTGAGAAGCTATGTTTGTCCTGCCTGTGAAACTTACAAAGCCGGGGGCTGTATCAGCTGCTCCTGATTTCGGGAAGGCAAAGACAGACCTGGTGTATCTGATCGTTGCGGAGGTAGGGGACAAGGGGCCTGCTGGCACCACGGGGCGTGAACTGGGCACGTGCCATCCAAAAGAGCTAGTTCAGCATTAGCGTTTTAGATTTGGAAAATAAGATAAATGTTATTATTATTTTTTTAGATAATTTTTTTTTAAAAATTTATTTATTTGACAGAGAGAGAGATCACAAGTAGGCAGAGAGGCAGGCAGAGAGAGAGGGGGAAGCAGGCTTCCCGCTGAGCAGAGAGCCCGATGCGGGGCTCGATCCCAGGACCCTGAGATCATGACCTGAGCCGAAGGCAGAGGCCTTAACCCACTGAGCCACCCAGGCGCCCCAGGTCAGTGGAATTTTGTGGAAGTAATGAAGGGTCTGGTTTCCTGCTTGGGAAGCCACGTGGATTCCCTAAGTCCCTCCTGAGTCTTCCCCAAAACCATGCAAAAAGAGCAATATTTTGCAAATAGGTTTGAGGCCCAAGTTCCAGAAGGTCAGTTTGAGCCTATTATGCTAGAAGGCCCAGCTTCCCTCATTCTTTCTGGAGGGAGCTCACCTCTGGCCTGATAGTGAATATGAAGTGTTCTAGAAACTTCCACCCTGCCACCTCTCTACTCTTTCACCCTCCCACCCTGCTCTCTATTTAAGAGGTTAAGAGGCTTTAACCCACTGAGCCACCCAGGTGCCCCGATAAATGTTATTTTTAATTTACTTGACTACTATAAGCAAAACACAGATTAAATTTTTTTTTTTTTTTTAAAGTAAGCTCTATGCTCGATGTACGGCTTGAACTCATGATCCTGAGACCAAGAGTCGCATGCTCTACCGACTGAGCCAGCCAGGCGGCCCACGGATTCAATTCTTCATATTTCTCAAGGGGCGGTTGGGAAACTTTAAAACTGGAAGAGTGAGGGGGCGCCTGGGTGGCTCAGTGGGTTAAGCCTCTGCCTTCAGCTCGGGTCATGACCTCAGGGTCCTGGGATCACGCCCCACATTGGGCTCTCTGCTCAGCGAGGAGCCTGCTTCCCCCTCTCCCTCTGCCTGCCTCTCTGCCTACTTGTGATCTCTTTCTCTCTGTCAAATAAATAAATAAAATCTTAAAAAGAAAACAAAACTGGAAGAGTGAGAAGAGAAGCCCATCTTTGCATATAGTAAGAGGATTATAAATTAAAATTCCAATGAAATACCATTGCCACCTATTATATGGACACATAATAATGACAACAATACGGGTGCCTGGGTGGCTCAGTGGGCTAAAGCCTCTGCCTTCGGCTCAGGTCATGACCTCAGGGTCCTGGGATCGAGCCCCGCATCGGGCTCTCTGCTCAGCGGGGAGCCTGCTTCCTCCTCTCTCTCTGCCTGCATCTCTGCCTACTTGTGATCTCTCTCTCTGTCAAATAAATAAATAAAATTGTAAAAAAAAATGACAACAACAATAACAGGCATTCCTGAGCCGAGTACTACGCTAACTCATTTAATCCTTACATCAAAGCTATCGGTAGGTACTGATGTTCTACCCAGTACAGGTGAGTAAACCAGGGCACAGAGGGGTTAAGTAACCTGTTCGAGGTCATACGACTATAATGTGGTAAATCCGGAATATATACAATAATGTTATAATGTGAATGCTTGTGGCCCCCCAAAATTCATATGTTGAGATCTAGTCCCTGGTGTGATGGTATTTGGAGGTGGGGCCTTTGGGAGGGGATCAGGTTGAGCGTGGAGCCCTCATGAGTGGGATTAGTGTCCTTACAAAAGAGAGCCCACAGAGTTCCTTCCCTCTTCCCCTATGTGAGGACACAGCAAGAAGACAGCTGTCTCTGAACCGGAAACGGGCCACCACCAGACACCGAATCTGCCAGCACCTTGACTTTGGGCTTCGTAGCCTCCAGCGCTTTGTGAAATCAGCGCTTGTTGCTTGTAAGACCCCCAGTCTCCAGTATTCTATTATAGCAGCCTGTGTGGGCTAAGACAAATGGCAAAAATGTCATCATCTTCAAGAAATTATTAAGTCAGTAAAGCAAGGGACAAAAGAATGTGGTTAGTATGCTACCATTTATCCGAAAAAGTATATATGTGTTTATGTATCTGTGTATCTGTATCTCTGTCTCACGAATGTATGTTCGCCCGCATGTATGGCTATATAATAATTCCAACAGAATCCATATGAAGCTGTTAACAGTGTTTATCTCCCACGAGAAACCAAGTGGCTGGGGAAAGAGGTGTATTAGAAACTCAATTTTCATTCGCCACTATCTTACATCATTTGAATTTAAGTCACGTGCTTGAAAACACCCATTAAAAAAGACACATAAAAATGTATTTACTTTACGGACTGAAAGAAAACATTGAAAACATATATAATCCCACCTGCGATAAGGAAACTGTTCTCTCCATGAGCGTCTTGGTCCGCTTAAAGCCTGGGTCACTCTCCGCAAGGACATTCATGGTTTTCTTACCGATGAATTCTAGAGCATCAAGACCGCCCGTTAAGACACTTTTACCCTGCCGATGACATAATGGCCTGAGATTACTTGGTGCCTTTTGCTTTTCCACAGCGGTCAGCAACTCCTAGATGGCACCATCTTCAAATATTAAAATCAATATAAAGTCACAATTTCTTCCCATTGGGGATTTAATATCCACTTCATCCTATTATCTTTTCCTTGGAAGGGCGTATGTCATATAATTTGTAGGACAGACAATATCATTTAAAAAGGGTGCTTCGGAAAAACCAAGGCAGACCTGGGATGAATTTTGCGGGCTCCGTATGAATAGATATGTATCTAAGACATAAAATTAATAGGTGATCCCATTGCTGGTTTTGTTTGAAAGAATGTTAACCCAAGTAACAGAATTATGTGGAGCAGTCTATTAAAATGTCAAATATTCTTGCCAATTTAGTGAATTCTTTCATCTAGGGCCTTGGAGCGTAGGACCCTCAGGCTGTGTCAGATGGCCCTTGGATAATTTCAGAAACTACTAATAACCACCTATAATTAGTATATTCATGAAATAAGACAGGTTGATTTCCATAGACCACTAGCTTTAGAAACTGTTCTATCCTACAGTTAGCCTTCTGCAAATCCTCTTGTCAGCCATGGTTTTCCTTAAAAAACAAAGATTAAAACAACCAAGTTTTACTCACATGAAGTGTCCATATAAATAGGACTGCTTACATTTCTTTGCAACTTCTATACAAACATCCCCACTCCACAACTGCAATTACACTATGCATACATGTGTTTTTCCAGCTTACATGAATTTATATACATTATATTTTATTATTATATTTTGCCTATATGCATTTTCTAATCTTCTTAATTACTGCTTCATTAGCAATATTAGACTTCCCTGAATATGCTTTAGTCGTCATTTCCATCTTGGACATTTAGACTTTGTTTTCAGCTTGGGGAGCCAATCAATTGTCACACTATAAAACGGATTTTATCCCAAAGATACAGATGTAGTGAAAAGAAGGGCCACATGTACCCCAATGTTCATAGCAGCAATGGCCACAATCGCCAAACTGTGGAAAGAGCCAAGATGCCCTTCAACAGACGAATGGATAAAGAAGATATGGTCCATATATACAATGGAATATTATGCCTCCATCAGAAAGGATGAATACCCAACTTTTGTATCAACATGGACGGGACTGGAAGAGATTATGCTGAGTGAAATAAGTCAAGCAGAGAGAGTCAATTATCATATGGT
>JAPYYM010004271.1:0-10267 GCA_028534135.1 Potos flavus
GGAGACGAACCATGAGAGACTGTGGACTCTAAGAAACAAACTGAGGGTTTTGGAGGGGAAGGAGGTGGGGGGTTAGGTGAGCCTGGTGGTGGGTATTAAGGAGGGCATGTATTGCATGGAGCACTGGGTGTGGTGCATAAACAATGAATCTTGGAACACTGAAAAAATAAAATTAAATTTAAAAAAAAGAAAAGAGTTTATATTATCAGAAGTTTGTCAGTGGAAGGAGGAAACCATTATTATGGTCATAAAAAACACAATTCTTAGAGTCTAGAGGAATTATTATTATTTTTTAAAGATTTTATTTATTTATTTGACAGAGAGGAGAGAGATCACAAGTAGGCAGAGAGAGAGGAGGAAGCAGGCTCCCCGCTGAGCAGAGAGCCGGACGTGAGCCTCGATCCCAGGACCCTCAGATCTGACCTGAGCCGAAGGCAGAGGCTTTAACCATCTGAGCCACCCATGCACCTCTAAAGGAATTATTTTTAAGTAAGAAAAAATATGTTGAACATTGTAGAATTCAGGACCATGGCAGGTTATAAAATCAGTGCACAGAAATCAATTGCATTTCTATACACTAACAATAAGACAGAAGAAAGAGAAATTAAGGAATTGATCCCATTTACAATTGCACCAAAAAACATAAGATACCTAGGAATAAACCTAACCAAAGAGGTAAAGGATCTGTACTTTAAAAACTATAGGACACTTACAAAAGAAATTGAGGATGACGCAAAGAAATAGAAAAACATTCCATGCTCATGGATTGGAAGAATAAATATTGTTAAGATGTCTATGCTACCCAGAGAAATCTGCACATACAATGCAATCCCTATCAAAATATCTTCAACATTTTTCATAGAGCTGGAACAAATAATCCTAAAATTTGTACGGAACCAGAAAAGACCCCCAAATAGTCAGAGGAATGTTGAAAAATAAAACCAAAGCTGGGGGCATCACAATGCCTGACTTCAAGCTATATTACAAAGCTGTAAACATCAGGACAGTATGGTACTGGCACAAAAACAGACACATAGATCAATGCGACAGAATAGAGGACCCAGAAATGGACCCTCAATTCTATGGTCAACTACTCTTCAACAAAGCAGGAAAGAATATCCAATTGAAAAAAAGAGTCTCTTCAACAAATGGCGTTGGGAAAATTGGACAGCCACATGTAGAAGAATGAAACTGGACCATTTCCTTACACCATACACAAAGATGAAATAGTTTTTAAAATAACTATAACCAAAATAATTTTCTTATGTAAGGAAGCATTCATTATAATACATTAACAAGTTACCTACTATATAATCCTATGTAATACTGAAGGTATGGAAGAATTCAGAGGAAATACCATATACATTCCCTACCCTTAAGAAGTCTGAAATCTGTTTTTATTTTTTTTCCCAAATACTTTTATTTTATTTTTTCAGTGTTACAAGATTCATTGTTTATGTACCACACCCAGTGCTCCATGCAATACGTGCCCTCCGCAATACCCACCACCAGGCTCGCCCATCCCCCCACCCCCCACCCCTCCATAACCCTCAGTCCATTGCTCTGGGTTCACAGTCTCTCATGGTTCTTTGCCCCTCCGATTTCCTCCAAGAAGTCTGAAATCTAATGAGAGTGATAAGGCTAACATGTGTGAATCAATAACTTACAAAACCAGATAGGATGTAATTCAGAATTGAGCTATACATTATTAACTCTTAAGTATTGCATAGGTTATGAGAAGAAAGATGATTTGTCCCCAGAATAACGGGAAGATGCCTTCAAGCAAGGGGGGTAGAACTTGACCTGGATATCAATGAAATTTAGACAAGTAGAATGGGGTTGCATCTACAAAACAGACTATAATCCTTGCAGAAGCCAAGTAATTGAATAATAAGTGAGCATGGCACACCTAGTAGGAAAGGAACCAGAGGACACATTTTAGTGAGGGTGAAGGCTGTAGAGTTAGAATAGGTCAGATTTAAACTATGAAAGACAGACAAAGCTATCTGGAGTTAATGCCATAGGAAACAATATATAATGGTATCACTTGCTAGAAATTTCCTGAATGTGGTATATGGGAGACTGGATGCAGGGATACCAACAAGTAGCCTGTTATAAGCATTCAATTTTGGGGGCACCTGGGTGGTTCGGTGGTTTAAGCAGCTGCCTTCAGCTCAGGTCAAGATCCCAGGTCCTGGGATAGAGCCCCACATTGAGCTCCTTGCTGAACGGGGAGCCTGCTTCTCCCCTGCCTGCCATTCTCCCTGCTCGTGCTGTCTCACTCTCTCTCTCTCTCTCTCTGTCAAATAAATAAATAAAATCTTAATAAAAATAGGCATTCAATTGTTAACTTGAAGGAAGAATTAAGAGAACTTAGTAATTGACTACGAAGCTAAAATATTTTCTGGTGAAAGTTTACATATTTTATTTTGTATAATAAAATTCCAAGATGTTTACATACTCCTCAAAATAACTGAACTTTCAATTAGAGTATACCATCACCAGATTATAAAGGTGCCTCAGTCACAGTAATGTAGGTTGAAGAGTAAAGATAATGCTGCTTTGCATAAGACTGAGATAAGCAAGTCTTTCTGCATTTGTGAAAAAATAGAATGTGCTGTTACTCAAAAGAACCAAAATTGAACCTTAATCATTAGATGCATTTTTAGAATGCAATATATAAATACCTACTATCCGATGCATTTCCCGCTCATTTTTCTATTATTAAATTTATCCTGATCTAGCCCTTAGCTTTTCTTATTTACAGGTTTATTTAGAATCCTTCAGTCAAACTTACTGTAAGTCATTACCTGGGAGTGTGCCTCTACTATGTCAACTGTACAACATCAACTCATCTTAGCATCAAAGACTTTTCCACTCTCTTGCAGCATAGGAACTCAATTCTGTCTCAGCCAAAGGCTCTTTATCCACCTGATTCAGATAATAAAAAAGATGGTTTCGGTTCTCCTGGCCTCCAATAATCTTGGAGGGTCTTTTGTTTTGATTTTTTTACTCAAATGCATCAGATAATATTTTCATCTTGGCTAGAGGAGAAGGTAATTAAAGTCAGTGGCTATGTCTCCATTTTAGTGTGAAACCCAAGTATCTTGATTTTGAGATCAGAAAGAATGACTACATTCTTGACAATAAGCCAAAATTCCCTTCTAAAATACATTCTTACTGCTAGCTAAAGTAGGTGTTATTTTAAATAAAATATAACAATATTCTTAGCAATACTAAAGTAGCCTCTTTTGGAACAGCTTACCTTTGATATTTTGTAACTCTTCACTATATTATAAAACTTTCAAGTTATTACAAAGTTCCTATCATCTAGAATATTGGCCTTCAGATTTGATGAAACAGATAACTTCCAGCTTAATGTAATACACTTTTTTTTTATAATAGATTAGTTTATTCGGTGCATATTAATTAAAAACAAGCTATGTGTTAAGTGTTCTGCTATGCTCTGAGGATACAATAGTAAACAAGGCAGGCCAAGCAGAGGCCTTAAACACTCAGCCTAGTGGATGGAGGACACTCCTTGATCTGAACACAAGGAAGTAGAAAAACTCGAGTACAGCTACAAATGGACTAGAAGGTATATGAGCATTCAGACCATAGAGGGCTAACCTTCATTGTTACTAAAGCCTAATTTTATTGCAAAACACTTTTCTGAAAGGTCTGATAGCTCCATAAAATATTTATATTCTAACAAATTTTAAATAGGAAACAATTATATACCAAAATATAAAGTAGTTAAATCTACTCATAAAGATAAAACAGCATCAGTAAAGCCAAGGAAGACCAGAATATCAAACACTTCAAACTGTTAAATGCTGATTAGATATTGAGAACAGAGAAAAGTTTGTTGGATTTGGTGACTGTCTAGACAAAGGCTTTCAGCACAGTTATGATATCTTAAACCAGATTCAGAGAATAAAGAGTGTGGGTGGTGAGAAAATGGAGGACAAGAGATAGAGACTAAGCATTAGGTAAGTTTGGTAAAGAGACATATCTAGAATGGATTAGGCTAAGTAAAGTTATTGTTTGTTGTTGTTTGTTATTGTTTTCCTAGCTAAGAAAGACCTAGATAAGTTTAAAAATCTGCTTTTAAATGGGATGCATACAATTTTTGGTTGAAAAAACTCAGTGCTTAACATGTTGTATACTTTCATAAAAATATATTATAGAAACAACAGCCTCATGATTATAAATATTAAACTTCACATTCCTCAGGGAATGCTCTTCTCAGTTGTCATTAGTTCTCTGATCTAAATAGTACCTCATGGCAAAAGCTGTTTAGTCATGTGATAATGAAGTGAAGACTGCTTAGTTCTAGAAATGAGACTGGAAAGATTAAACTAGGTAGAAGTTATTTATTTCCTGACTAGGTTTGCTTAGAGAACTTGCAGATAGTATAATTTGAATATCACCATGACTTTTGAATTATTAACTGGGATCCATTTGCTTCAGTGTCGTTGCTTCTTGTAAACTAGGTTATGTTGGGAAAAGAAGACTAGTAATAAAAGCTACCATTCTCTCTAGTTTTTTTAAAACATTTTGTTTAATATAAATTTCTTCCCCTAACATAACTTATAATCTGCATAATTCATCTGTATTTTTACTTCTAATTCATCATAAAAATTTTGGTAATGAATGTTTTCCATTCATTAAATGTAATACATTTTAAACATTCTAAAATGTGGATCTTCCTAATAAGTTAGTGAATTAGAAGAAGAGCTATATAGTATAATATTTCCTTTTTCTTTGAAGTTTGAGTTTATTTCCAATTCTGAGTCAGATAACCATACAGTTAAAACTAAAGTCTTAAGGGGCACCTGGGTGGCTCAGTGGGTTAAAGCCTCTGCCTTCGGCTCAGGCCATGATCTCAGGGTCCTGGGATTGAGCCCCACATCGGGCTCTCTGCTTTGCGGGGAGCCTACTTCCCCCTCCCTCTCTGCCTGCCTCTCTGCCTATCCGTGATCTCTCTGTCAAATAAATGAATAAAATCTTAAAAAAAAAAAAAACCTGGAGTCTTAATATACAGTAGATGTACAAAATTAAATTTATAATGTGCTAATATTCCAAAATGCAATGATATGGGGAAAGGAATAAAGAAGAATTGGGCGCCTAGGTGGCTCAGTTGGTTAAGCGACTGCCTTCGACTCAGGTCATGGTCCCGGAGTCCCGGGATCGAGTCCCGCATCGGGCTCCCAGCTCCACGGGGAGTCTGCTTCTCCCTGGGACCTTCTCCCCTCTCATGTTCTCTCTCACTCTCTCTCTCTAAAATAAATAAATAAAATCTTAAAAAAAAAGAAGAAAGAATACTCTTAAATTAAAGGCTCTATTCTACTGACTTTCCATGTTAAATTCCAAAGAGCACACATAATCTACAATTCTCTTGAAAAGAAACAATGGAAAGATGGATTCATTTGTAGAAGGACATCTAGGCCTTATACAATTAGAATCTTTGCAACTATGTATATATATTAAATATTTATGTATATGTGTTTATATATTATATATATATATATTTTAAAACTCGTATGTCCATAAAAAGAATACCTATCAAACTAAATCAATGGGAAAAAAATAAAGGGCCTTCTTTCATTTTAGCTATTTTTGAAAAATAGTGATCATGATATAATATATGCAGGTTTTTTTTACTTATAGAAAGTTTAATTTTCTTAAGATTGCTAAAAGAATGACTAGAATGTTAAATCAGTTACATCACTGAATACCATGTTAAAAATAGAGTTGTGAATGTTTTTGAGCAAACACTGGTGATATTGTGATGCATATGTAGGTGTAGATGTGAGATACTGTTTCTTTAACACTTTATCATTTTATGACATTTTAATTTCCCAGTGAGTATGATTAATACTACTTGGAAATAATTTATCACTAACACTAATTCAAATGGTGGATCATTTCTAAAAGTCAGTTGGCAGTGAAACTGATATCCTGCTGATATCCTACTAGTTTAATGCATTAACATACACTTTCATTAATGCCATATTTATCCTTGTTGACAGGTATTACATTTGCTGATTTAAAAAAAAATGTCCCCTCCAGTTCAAAGACATCTTGGTCTTTAGAAAACTAAATTATGCTAAAGCAAGAAAATGATGCATATAAGCTTGTTCTTAGCCATATGTTTAAAGCAATCAAAAAGTTGAAGTTGCATCTCTGCAGTGTTTACTCTGCTATAAAAGGACTAATATAATGAATCATGTGGCACTGCAGAGAAGGAAGTTTTCCTTTTTTGTCTTCATTTTCTATTAAACTTGGCTTGCAATTTCAGTGACACTGAAAGTAGGTTATGCATATAAGCTGAAATCCGGAATCACTCGCCAAGAAATCTATGCTATGTACGTGAATTAAATATGCCATGTTGTTTATCTTTAGAAAATAAACTTTTCTTCTTTCTTCCATCCAGAAGGTTGGTCTTCAAAAAAAAAAAAATCAATACACATTATAAGGTGCCTCCTTTCATAAGACAAAGATTCTCTGAAAATGTCACAATGCTTCCAAAATCCATTTGCAAATAAAGCATTATACACAATATGAGCAGAATATATAGGCAATAATGCCAGGCTGATGCAAAATTAAAAAAAAAAGGCAAAAGGAACCAAATTGTAAGATTAACTCATTTTTTTCTTGTATATGGCATTTAGTTGCTTTTTATTTTTTCTGCCTATATGGCAGCCTCAGTCTTTCATATGGTACTTCTAGCTGTAATAAATCCACCAAAGGTGTCATAAAGGAACTGAGACCCTGTACCTTCCCTCATTATTTCTAGGTATTAGTATTAATTGTTATAGTCAGTCTGAATATCAAAACCATAGGATGTCTGTCTTCCTCTCTCACAGTAATGCCAATAATTTTTTTGTTGTTGCAATTGTAATCTTTTCACCTTTTAACAAACGTGCTTTAAGTTCTTTCATATATAAGGCACTGTGTTAGTTTTCAAGGATAATAAAACAATTAAGATACGGTTTTTGATCTTAAAGAGTTCTCTGATACCTAACAGTTCCTAAAACCTAATAATGGAGTAGAAGTACTAGTGATCAAGCAATATTAACAAATGGCATACTGTGTGATTCAAAACAATGTTATGGTCTTCTGGTTAAGTCCCAACCTCCTCCTAAGACATACCCTCCAAATACAATTCCCTTTGCTGTAGTACATCACATGAAGGCACTTGAAAAAGAGATTCCTCTGATTATTAGGTACCATGTTATTTTCTTCTAAATCTCATGCAGTAAAGCCTAATTCACACTACCTAAGGTGAACTGGATTAGACTTTCCAGAGAGTTATCTTGAATTTTGGGTGTAAAACTTCAGCTGATCCATATTGAAAGATGTCATATGACTCAAAGTTAAGTACCACTGAGTCATAGGAAAAATCTAACCATCAACACAGCTGGATCTAACCTGCAGGAATCAGAAGAGAATACTTGATAGGTGAGGTCTAATAAGAATTAGTTACTGAGGGTTCCATTTAATAAAAGCCTGTGCTGTGACAATTTCTGAAAGCTTACTGGGAATGTTAATATTTGGGCAATTCACACAGAAATGTGAAAGGTTACTCTTTGCTAGGGTATATAGTCAGCTCTTCCTCATTAATAACCCCTAAAATAAAAGAGATATGTCACACAGAAGAAATGTTTAACTTCCATTTATTTCAGACCTATTTTTATATATACATATATAACATTTAATCTTCATATATCCTCATTTTACAAAGGAGAAAACTGAGGCTGAGAGAGGTCAAGTAACTTCTAAGCTTTAGTTTCAGCTAGCAATTGGTGGGCCCAGTATTCTGCCAGTTTCATCTGACAATAAATCCAAAGCTTTTTCCATTCTATCATGATGCACTGAAAGGAATGGTGGGGTTGATAGAGTGTTCCAGTCCTGTAATTCCTGCAGAAGTGTGAAAGACTAATCTTTGCTAGTCAATTCTAAATGCCTTCATCTCTCCTTTTGTGGCAAAAGAGAATTTGGGGGAATAATCAGAGCTGCCCAGTTTTAGGCATTATATATTAATGTCTGAAAAGGGACAAAGAGAATTTAGTTTGTGGTAGGCAAAATAATGGTCTCCCAAAGAGGTTCACACTTCAGTCCTGGGAACCTATGGGTCACAGAGAGATATGACTTAAGAGAGATGTCATTACCATCTTTGAAGATAAAGGATGGGGAGCATGAGTGAAGGAATGAAAATAGCCTTTAGAAAATGGAAACAACCCTCAGCTGATGGCCAGTAAGGAAATGGGAACCTCAATCATATAATGAATCACAAAGAATTTGGATAATCATGAAAACAGATTCTTAGAGCCTCTAAAAGGGAATTCAGAGGAGGAACAAGATGGCGGAGGAGTAGGAGGCAGAGATAAGTGTCTGATCCCAGAAGTTCAGCTAGATAGTTATCAAATCACTCTAAACAACTACAAACTTAGCAGGAGATAGAAAAGAAGAACAGCAACTCTAGGAACAGAAAATCGACCACTTTCCGGAAGGTAGGACATGCAGAAAAGTGAATCCAAAGCCACGGGAAGATAGACCGTGGGGGGAGCGGCCGGCTCCTGGCAAGCCGCAGAGCAGCAGAGCACAAAATCGGAACTTTTAGAAAACTGCTCCACCTCCTGGAGGCTGCCGGAGTGTGGCTTCCAGGCCTCCAGACAAAAAGAGCGGCGGGCTGGACGAGTGGTGGGTTCTCCACGCTCATTACGCTGTTGGCTCGCGCCCTGTCCTGTGCCCGGCACGCCCGGGGGAGAACCGGAGGTGCCCACCGCCCAGAGGCTGGCAGAACGCGGCTGCTTGGGGCAGGAATCTGAGCGCACCCGGCATGGACTGGGAGCCCAGACAGCAGTCGCGGCAACTGCAGCCACCAGAAACCAGTTTCCTAAACCTCACGGCTTTGGTGGCAGGAAGGTGCAGAAGCTACTGAGGGCCTTGTGGGGCCACTGGGATGGTGACTGGGGTTGCGCACCGCCTGTAGAGGGCTGCGGTGAGAGCGGAGCTTGCAGACGGGAGACTGCATTTTGGACCATGGGTACAGGCAGACTCCTTGCTTGGACTCACTGAAAAGGCGAAAAAACTGCAAAAGAGCGAAAACCTCCAGAGAGCTGAAGCCTGAAAAACTGTTTTCCACAGAGCCCAGCCCCACGATTGGGGGGCAGGGCAACTAAACCCAAGCAAGATTGACTGGAAAACAATGCGACAGGCCCCTCCCCCAGAAGACAACCCAAAAACAAGAAGACAATAACCACAGGGCCCCCATAAAAATATAAAACCCCAACAGCAGGGGAAATCAATATATTAAGCTCCCAATAATACCCTAAAGCCTGTATATTTCACAGATACAAGTTTTTTTCTTTCCTTTCTATTTTTTTTTCACTCATTCTCATTTTTATTGGTTTTTTAAAAAATTTTTTTTAAAAAACTTAACATTACAGCTAGAGGCTTAATACGACATATGGAAGAGTTATAACCACCCTCCCATCTTATCTGTCTGTCAGTGTTTCTGTGTATCTGCTTTTGTTCTGGTATTATATAAACCTTATTCTTGAGATTCATTCTGACTAGGTTCTTTTATATCTTCTCATATAGATTTGTCGGTCTTTATGTTTGTTCACGTTTGTTTATATACTTTATAAATCTTATTTTGGGGTCCATTCAGGCTGGGATCTCTTTTTTTTTTTTTTCTCTCTCTCTCTCTCTTTTCTTATCTTTATTCTTTCCTTTTTGGTGGTGAATTCCAATTGCTCCAAAACCTTCCAGGGTGTACCATACCTGGATCGTGAGTGATATATTCAGCTATACATCCTCTCATCCAACTCTCATCAAAATGACTAGGAGGAGGAACACCCAACAGAGGAAAAACCCAGAGACTGCGCCCTCTCCCTCAGAACTATTGGACATGGACATAAACAGTATGTCAGAAAGGGAATTCAGGGTAACAATTATCCAGGCAATGGCCAGGATGGAGAAAAACATTAATGACAACATAGAATATCTAAGGACAGAACTCAGAACCAGTATGGCAGATGTTAAAAACGCTATCAGTGAGATCCAATCTAATCTAAATAGTCTAACAGCTAGAGTTATGGGGACAGAGGATAGAGTTAGCAATCTAGAGGATAAGATGGTTGAGAGAAAAGGTCAGGAGGAGGGTTGGAACAAACTGCTTAGGAACCATGAGCATAGACTTAGGGAAATAAATGATGCCATGAAACGTACCAATGTCAGAATTATTGGAATCCCT
>JAPYYM010004272.1:0-10267 GCA_028534135.1 Potos flavus
CCACAGGTCGACAGGGCTTTGCGTCGCCCCTCTGCACCATGGCACCTCAAGGAATGCAGGATGACAATGTAGGAGGCAGCCAGCATGAGGAAGTTCAACAGGCAGATCACACCACTGTTGGCGACCACCAGCACACCGATGACATAAGTGTCGGTACAGGCGAGTTCCAGCAACGGGTACAAGTCACAGACAAAGTGATCGATCGCATTAGGCCCGCAGAAGGGCAGCTGAAGGACCAAGAGAAGCTGAACCAATGAATGCAGGAAGCCTCCCAGCCAAGCCACTCCCACCAGCAGGGCACAGAGATGCCTGGTCATGATGGTCGTGTAGTGCAGGGGCTTGCAGATGGCCAGGTAGCGGTCATAGGCCATGACTGTGAGCAGGATGATTTCAGTTCCTCCCAATAAATGGGCAACAAAGAATTGAGCCAGGCAGCCCTCAAAAGAGATGGCTCTCCCCTCATACAAGGAGTCAGCAATGAGTTTTGGGGTCATACATGAGGAATAACAAGTATCAATAAAGGACAAGCATGAGAGGAAAAAGTACATAGGGGAGCCCAAGGTGGGACTAAAGATAATGGTGGTCATGATAAGTAGGTTGCCTCCAACAGAGACAAGGTAGACTATCAAAAAGAATACAAATAACACTCTCTGCACCTCAGAGTTTTGTGAGAGTCCCAGCATGAAAAATTCCGTGATGTTTCGTGAACTATCCATGAATCCTGAGCTATAGCAAGGACTTGGATGAAAAGAGATTCATGAAGAATAATTCGTTACTACCTCTTTCAAGAAATTTCAAAAAGTTGGGGGAAATCAGTGTATAGCATTATCCCAAATCCTTGGTCCCAAAGCAGGAATCCGCTAATAATGCAAATCATTTTCTTCATTTCTAATTAATAATTTTTACTAAGTACAAAGTTAAATAGCAGACAAAATAAACAACTCCCAAAATATTACATCTCTTGCATTTTAACCAATAAGAATGAATTCTGTTTTCTGATTGCAAATATCTTCATAGTGTTTTTGTAACAAAGACTATAATATATATAAGTTTTAGTTCATTAAAAATAACCACTTATGGGAAAATAATTTCCCTAAATATTTTTGTAGTTGCTTTTTTTAGAACCACACTTCCAACTCCCAGATGCACTTTGCAATGCACATGGTCATCTCCTCAAAAACTGATTTCTTCATCTCAACCCCAACTCAACTTGCCCCTCCTTCTGTATTTCCGCCACCACCCACCACAAACATGGAAGTAAGTCATCCTTGAATTCTCCCTTTACTAATCCATCCCATAATTTCAAAATTCATCACCACACCTTATCAAATCTTGTTCCTTAACTGTCATCCATCCATCCATCCACTCATTTATTTATTCCAAAAATATTTTGAACCCCTTCCATGACCCAATCATAGTTCTCAGCACTAGACTTAGTTTAATTAGCAAAATAATCTGAGGGTTGCTCCAACAACACCATAGCTGTTCTCTCCTGCCTCATATCTCACCCAGACACCTGTTCAATCAACCACACTGCAGGCAGTAATATGTATAAAATTTAATCATTCAATCATGTCATCATCCAGTTTAAAACCCTCCAAAAGCTCCTCTTTACCTTCAAGATAAATTCTAAGCATTTTAGTTTCATTACAAGTCCCTGGAACTTACTGACCTACCCATGTTATCCATCCTTGTCCACTACCATATGCTTTAGCCATACTAAACTACCCTAAATTCCCTGATCGAGTCACACTCACTAACACCTCATTGCCATCCACATGCTATTCCCCCAATCTTACCCAATTCTACTGGCTTACTCCCATACATCCCCCAAAACTAGGCTCAGATATCATCTCCACAAGAAAGATGGTCTCTTCCCCCACCCCAAGCTAGATTACAAGGACTTGCACTGTATTCCTACAGCGCCCAGATCACATCTCTATCCTAGCTCTTTGCACACACTCTTTGCACACATACTATGTTGTACTGGTCTCCCTCCACCTTCTCACCCTACAATTAGAGTATCTTGAAAGAGGATTCTTTGTGTTTAATATCTATATCACCAGACCTAAAACAGTGGTCAATGACTATTTGCTAAATGAATAAAAAAATAAAACCGAAAAATATAGGAAACTTACAATACCTGGATCTAAAGAGGTCGATAAGTTCTTAACAGAATTAATTACTTTCTAACATGGATAGAATCAATAGTATTCTTAGCAAGTCATCTGATCTATCCTTCTGCATCATCTGGTCCTCTTTCCCCTGCTTTGAATGATGCATATGTTTAATGCCTGGATAGGACTAAAGAAAGTTCCTGCAGGGAGAAAAAATGTTTCAAAATCTCTTCTCTGACTTGGAAAACTCCCACAATCCTAAGTTACCCGGGTTCAAAAAACAAATACAGGATCTCATCCGTTTATGGGCTATAGGAGACCTCTTGAAACATCACCTTCCATTTTCTTTGCTAAAAAGTCATTAAGGTTAGTTTTTCGGTATGATAAGCTAGTGTACACATCTTTGGCTTTCAAATGCTAACATTTTGATCTAGAGATGTTAAATAACTGACCCAAGTCACAGAAGTTAGTGTGTGGGGAACTGAACACAGATCCCATATCTCCTGACTCCCCAGTCTGTCCCTCTCTCCTACAACATGACGTGCATTTCAGAACCCAGATTACTCAGTCTCAGAGTGGACAAAAGGAGCAGAAGGAAAGACAAAGTTGCTAGCTGGTTTTTGCTAAGGCTGTGTATCAGCAGATCCTCTTAGGAAAAAGGAGGGAAGTAATTACAAAGATAACTCATGCTGAGTAGACAGAGTTTAGAAAATATTTAAAGAAAGAGAAAAAAATTACTCAGTACCACCATCCAAAAAAATAAAATTTGCCAACTTTCTAATATATTTTTCTTCTATTCTTTCTCCTAGCTACAGATTTTTGTTCACTTTTCATTGACACTTTTGAAATCACACATGTTTAATATATTATCCTGATGAACATAAACATTTTCCATATCATTATAAGGAATTGTTTTAATGATTGCCCATTATTTTGTCAAGTAAGTGTACCTAATAATAAGTCATTTTTTTTCTAATACCACAAAAAAACCTCATCATGCATTAAGTTATCTCTGGGTCCCTAGGATAATTTCTCAGATTTATAGACTAAACAGAGGGATATAGATATTATAAAGACTTTTGATATCTCTCACCAAAAAAGGCAGTCCCCAATTTAAATAACGAACACCAAAATGTAGATTACCTCTTTCACCCCAGCTAATAATGGATATCAGGATTTATTTTTTGCCAAACTTCGTCTCACTTTTTTAAATTTGTATTTGTTTGACCACTGGAATGCTGAACAACTTCCTATGTTTTACTATCAAATAAATTTCTCCCTTTCAGAAATTGTTAAAGCTACGAAGAATAACTCAGAGGGAAATGAGAAATAACTTACAGATGATCAGTGTTTCTCAATCTCAGCCCCTTAGATGCCAGCTCTTGAGTGTTCTTGTCAAAGCGGTTGTTGGAACTGGTAGAGAAAACTTTATGTCCCTATAATTGGGTCTCTTCGAACATATAACTCCGTGCTTTATCATGCACCATACTGTTTCATCATTACAATGAGACAGGAAAGTAGGTTTTATTTTCTCCTTCACAGATGATAAAATTAAATACCAATGAATTTTCTTCTCCTAAGTACTATCCCAGGGCTGTAAGTGGTAGAAGAGAATTTGGCCACAGCTCCCTCTGACGTCAAACCCACACGGTGTTCACTGCACCATTCCCTGACTGAGAGTTTCTAGCTTCTTCCTCTCTTAAGCAGTACAACAGGAGTCCGAAGTCTGGGTTCTAGTGCTGACTCTTCTGTGAGGTAACTGTGAGACTTAGGAAAGTTCACTTCATCTTCCTGAACCACAGTATTCCTCCCTGTTGAGTGAGAAGAGCTGGTGGCGTGGACTAGCGCTCTCAGCTAGAACTGGCTGAGCCTGTTAGCGAACAGAACATTTTCCTTGCAGTCACGAGCAGCTGCTCTCACTTTACAACCTCCCCATTATCTCAGACACTTCCTAATGATGCGACCTTGAGCAGGTTTTGAACCTCTCCATACTTCATTTCCTCTTCCGTGTGCTATCCAGAGGAATAAAATCTGTTATCACTTTTTCCCCTGTCATCCCCACAGAAATGACCCTCAGGGATCTCTCTAGTCCAGACCATTCCTTTAAGGCCCTGGCCACCAACCCACTCATTCTGGCCTGTGCATCTCCAAGATTAGTTATCTCAGCTGTTCCAAGTCCGAAAGGATTCTAAACATTCTGCATGCACTTTAAAAGATGAGCTCCTATCACATGAATGGACTACCACATTCAAATTATTTGTGAGCCATATAAATTCAGAGTTTATCCCCAGGTCCCTGGGTTCACAGTAGGTTTAGCGGTCTGCCCACTCATTCATTCAATCAACAGATACTATGGACAGGTATATCGGGCTGGTGGCTGAGGAAGCAGAAGCTGAAGTCAGCTTGGTCCCCATTCTCACAGAGTGTAGGGTATTCAGACTGTGATAGAAATTCACCCAAGCATGAAGCATGAAGCATGAGCATGAAGAGGAGTGCTACCCCAACTTGGATGTGATTTAGGATGGAAACTACCCTTGACTTTTACAAATGCTAGCCTCAGTTCCCCCAGCACCACATACTGTCAGTCTCACACTGCACAGATATACTTAACGTTCACCTGGGTCCCTTGCTGCCTCCACCTCATGGGCCCTGGCTGGTAGCACTCAGGCCTCCCCACCATCTGCCCCATCCTACCCTGTCACTGGTCTCCCTCTGCCCCACCACTTTTCCCACCCAATCCGAGCCCTCCTAACCTTAGACCCCCCTTTATTTCAAGTTCTACCATGCCCTTCTTCCTATCTAAGCTCCAACCCTGATATCCAAATTGTGGATCGGGCTTATAAATTTCAATGCACTGACCAGTGTTGATGCTTCCGGTCCTCAACCATAATTGTGAGATTCATAAGCAGAGAAAGTCAAATAAATCACAAGAATAGCTTTTACAGAATGCTGCAGAATCTCAGAAGAAGGTGCTGGGCAACTGCCAGGTAAATCCAATGATGCTCATGGAGAAGGGTGGCTGAAAATATATATATATATAGATATAGATATAGATATAGATATAGATATTTTTTTTTAAGATTTTGTTCATTTATTTGACAGAGAGAGAGAGAGAGAGATCACAAGTAGGCAGAGAGGCAGGCAGAGAGAGAGGGGGAAGCAGGCTCCCCGCTGAGCAGAGAGCCCGATGTGGGGCTCGATCCCAGGACCCTGAGATCATGACCTGAGCCGAAGGCAGAGGCTTTAACCCACTGAGCCACCCAGGTGCCCCTGAAAATATATTTTTGATTAAAAAGAAGCTCAGTCTTTTTAGGAAAGAGCTTGAGAACACTCTGTATTATCTGTCTTCTTATATTCTTATGAAATAAAAAAAGCTGGCAGAGGACAGGTGAAGAAATCTTGTAAAAGAAGTTTATCTCAATTCCAAATGGATGGAGGACTCACTACATGAGATTGGGACATTCCAAGTCTGGGTCTGATGGCATGTTCTTAGCACTACTGGATCCAGAGAGTTTAAAATAGCCATCAAACCATGGCAGTCTCAGCAGCTCCAATCAGCCAGTTTGAGCCTCAGTTTCCTCATTTGTAAAATAGTGATGTCAATACTCAGTCTACCTGATTCTGAAGGGTGCTGAGAAAATCAGATAAGAAAGTAAATGAATAGACTGTAGACACTTTAAAGTTCTAAGAAAAAAAAGGTAAGTTCATTATTATTATTTTTATGTTTTTCTTTTCTCCGTTCAAACCCTAATACCAAGTATAAGATAGGATTTTGGTAATTTTAATCAAAATTCAGAAAAGAGAAGGATAAAATCAGGATCATGACCAAGAATCAAATGGGTTATTCCATTGTCTTTTTTTATAGAAAACAATAGAAAATTTGAATTTAACGGAAAAGATATCACCACTAAGAGAAAGCTTACTTGTAGAGCCAAGTTGAAATACTTAAATAATGTACAATTTATTCTTTTACTTAGACATTTTCTCTGGAAGAAGGAGGATTGAAAATTTCTGAAATACGGGGCGCCTGGGTGGCTCAGTGGATTAAAGCCTCTGCCTTGGGCTCTCTGCTTAGCAGGGAGCCTGCTTCCCCCTCTCTCTCTCTGCCTACTTGTGATCTCTCTCCTCTCTGTCAAATAAATAAAAATAAATAAATAAATAAATAAATAAATAAAATAAATAAATAAATAAATAAAATAAAATAAATAAAATCTTAAAAAAAAAAAGAAAATTTCTGAAATACCAGTTGAAATTTCACATTCTACCTATAGGAAGAGATCCCAACATGCCACATTTTGCAATGACCATAGGACTGAACTCACCTAAACTTGGTCCTAAGTCTCCGTTGGCTCGCTGGGGTCAGAGCAGGGAGGAGTGTGACAGGGAGAGATGGCTGTTCCATCCCTTAAATGACCCCAGCTCTAATGCCCTCATGTCAGGCCTTTTGGATGAAATCACTAACTACATGACCCGACCAGATTGGGAATCCTATCGTCCTTCTTGCCCTGAAAACTGGAACAAGTTGAAGGCGACTTCCCTGAGTGTCTGAGCTGAAGAGTCCGCTCCTAAAAGAGACCAACTCCTCCTCCCAGCCAGCTGGAAGAAGCTGGCACTGGACCAGGAATTTAAACATCCTAGTCCTGTGAGACCCTGCCTCCGAGGCTGCCAAGTCTCCTGATGTGGCTCAAGGCCAAGGTGTGAAAGAAAACACAGAGAAGTGGACAAAGTTTGTCACAAACGCTGAACCTGGGGCTCCAGATTTTCCAACCTTCCAAGGAAATACTTCATGTAACTATCCAAATAAAATAGCTTACCATACTATCTTGGGTGCCAGCAGGAAGTCACACCCCTCAAGGCTTCTGTTCCAGGTTTTCCCTTTGGGCAAATTATTTAACCTTAAACTTCCTGTGCCTCAGTTTCCCCATCTGTAAAATGGTGCTAAAAATAGCGTCTAGCAGGGTATCTAATATACAGCATGGTGACTATGATTAACAATACTGTATTATATACTTTATATTAGTATATATCATATACTAAGTTGTTAAGAGTGTAAATCTTAAATGTTATCACACACAAAAAACTGGTAAGTATGAGGGCATGGAGGTGTTAATTAATCTTACTGTGGTAATCATTTCTCAACACATACATATATCAAATCATCACGCTGTACACCTTAAACTTACATATGTTATTTGTCAATAATCTCTCGGTGAAGCTGGAAAAAAAGAGTGCCTACCTCACATGGTCAATATGAGGATAAAATGAGATCATTTACATAAAATGCTTAGAATAATGCCTGGCACATACTACATAAGCATTTGCTGTGCGTGTATTGCTATCACTACCACTATTATCAACACCATCACCATCATCATCATCATTAGTGTTACTGTTCCCTAACCACATGCATCTAGCCACCTTACCACCACTTCTGTGCTACTCCAATGTCTCCCTTCCTTCTCTTCAGCATGTGGACACTTGACTGAATTATAGAAACTGAGGATATCATAAAGCAATTATAGTAATAAAAATATCCTAAATGTGAGTATCAGGCACAGTGCTCCCAGTGGCCACCAACCACACTGCCTGCCAGGGAGTCTCTGGACTACCATCTCCTGGGGTCCTGCTTCTAATCTGGTCCTGTCCCATTTGCCAAGTCTTCTCCTCCCCGCCCCCTTATCCAGAACCCCAGATGTCCATCTCCAGCCCTTTGGAGAAAGTAAAAATCAGTGAGCATCACTATAACTTTTCCACCCATGATAGTCACCTTTTTGCTTTCCTTACTTTATGTTAGTAAGTAAAGCAGCTTATGGTTAGGAAAATGTTTTTCTTCAGAAGCCTAAGATGAATTCTGCCATTGTTCTTAGTGTGTTGAAAGACTCGAGTGTCATTTTTTTAACTGTGAATCCAAAACTCTTCTAAAATTTTTCCTAATGACATTCCCAAGAGCATCCATGGCCCTCACCCCTCCATGGTATTTTTAGCATCCTAACTCTCAAATGATGGTCTGTGAGGCTTGGCACTACACTGTAGCATGCCGATGCATGGTGCCACCTGCTTCATGCATTTGTCTATTTCCTCCTCCCACTGGTCATTTATCACCCAGAGGGTGCATAAGAGAACTGTAAAAATGAAACTCTAGGCCGCCTATTGGATTTTTATTGAAATTGTGGAATATAAAATCTGGTAGGGACGATGAAAAGTTAATACAGATCTAACCTCTCATTTTCACAGAAAGAGAATAGTAGTTCAGAGAAGTCAATGAAAGGGTGGAGGGTATGAGGAAATCAAGAGCTAGGATCCAGCTCAGAAAATCTACGGCCTTGTCAAAACCACTTCACTTCTCTGGCCTTCAGTCTGTCCATCCTTCCATTTAAGAGGAACCAACACCTTTGAACCAGACATTATGCACAATGGAATTTAGGATTCAGGAAAATTAAATAGAAAACACATACATGGGGCGCCTGGGTGGCTCAGTGGGTTAAAGCCCCTGCCTTCGGCTCAGGTCATGATCTCAGAGTCCTGGGATCGAGCCCCGCATCGGGCTCTCTGCTCAGCGGGGATCCTGCTTCCCCCTCTCTCTCTGCCTGCCTCTATGCCTACTTGTGATCGCTCTCTCTCTGTCAAATAAACAAAATCTTTAAAAAAAAAAAAAAAGAAAGAAAACACATACACAACATATCTCCTAACCTCATGGCATAATCAAGCTAGTAGATATAATAACTCATTTTAGGGATGTAATTTGGGATCAGAAAGCTTTCGCAGCCAAAATCACAAACAACAAGAAGTGAAAATCAACAAATGGAACTACATCAAACTCAAAAGATTTTGCACGGCAAAAGAAACAAAATGAAGACAATCCGATAGAATTCCTATCCAGAGATTTTTTTTTTTTTACGATTTTATTTATTTATTTATTTGACAGAGAGAGAGAGACAGCAAGAGAGGGAACACAAGCAGGGGGAGTGGGAGAGGGAGAAGCAGGCTCTCCATTGAGCAGGGAGCCCAATGCAGGGCTCGATCCCAGGACCCTGGAATCATGACTTGAGCCGAAGGCAGACGCTTAACAACTGAGCCACGCAGGCGCACCCACAGATGCTTTAAAAAAAGGACAGGAAGAAAGAACACCAACAGCATTCCCAGATGGTATGATTGTCTACTAGAAAACCCAAAAGTAGTTACAGAAAAATTATTAGTGATACTAAGAATTTAGTACTATAGATGGCTATACAATTAAAAAAATCATCATATCTCTGTATGATACAAGTTAAAAGATGCAATTCTTTTTTTTTAATTTTTATTTATTTATTTATTTGAGAGAGAGAGCAAGCGTGAGCTGAGGGAGGAGCAGAAGGAGAGGGACCAGTAAGACTCCAGGCTGAGAGGGGAGCCTGATGCAGGGTTCAGTCTCACCACCCTGAGATCATGACCTGAGCCAAAATCAAGAGTCAGACCCTTAACCAACTGAACCTACCCAAGCACCCCAAAGATGCACTTCTTAAGGACATTGTTTACAATAGCAACAAAGCCATAAGTTTCCTAGAATAAATTTAATCCAAGGAGCTAGGTACAGAAATATATCAATTCGATTTAAAACATTAAACAACAAAATAAAAAAATAAAAACAAAGAGCACCAAAATAAAGGAGAATGTCAAGGTCTGTCCATACCCATCCATATCTTTCCCATAACATTTATGTACTTCCACTGCCAACAGTTGCCCATATTGCCCTTGTGCTGGAGTCAATTTTCTGTATATAATAGACAGACCAAAGTGTCTGGGAATTTATGCCTCAACCAACCCCACAAAAACCCTTAGCTACTGTCTAAAACTCCAGTCACTTGCTTCTCATCAAACTCCAGGCATAATTTACACTCCAGAGTTCTCCTGCGAAATCAGTCTAAAGTGACCTCTGCTGGAATTCACCGGAAAATGCATCCTTGTTTATATTTCTCTCCTCTCTCCTGCTTCCTCTACTCTCTTTACAGTTTTCCTGGGAACAAATGTTTAATATGTCACTTATTAGTCACAGAACTCTATGCCTTTAGATTTTTCAGAGGACTTTGTTTACAGTCACACATAACCAAATCAGAGTTGTCCCATACTTGTGAATAGAATGTAAGTTCTTCCCAAAGTGATCTACAGATAAA
>JAPYYM010004273.1:0-10266 GCA_028534135.1 Potos flavus
AAAAAAAAAATTTGATGGCAATACCAAGGCTATTGTCAGGTATGACTCTTACTATATATACAGTGTGTATGTGCATCCCTGAGGTTCATAATGTATTGAAATAGTTTGAGTCTCTAAATTCCAGTCCGCAGGACTGGAACTATAATAAAAACAGTTTCTCAAAACACAGGACCATAGGGGAAGATAGGAAAAATAATACAAGATGAAATGAGAAGGGAGACAAAATGTAAGAGACTCTTAATCATAGGAAACAAAGTGGGGGTTGCGGGAGGGGAGGGAGGATGGAGTAACTGGGTGATGGGCATCAAGGAGGGCATGTGATGTAATGAGCACTGGGTGTTATACAAGACTGATGAATCATTGACCTCTACCTCTGAAACCAATAATACATTATAAGCTAATTAAATTAAAAAAAAAAAAGTTTCTTTCCCAACCTACCCTGTACATTGGGCATCTTGGCATTTTTGTGCACATTTGCTACTTTCAAATATCATACTGAATATATCACTTGAAAATATTTTTTAGTTTAATGTTATTCATAAAATTGAGAAAGTAAAACACATTGCTCACCTATCAAATGGAAATGACAAATCTCTTTTGCCTATCAATATGAAGATTAAATAAGATAATGTAAACCTTAGGACATATAGTAGTTCATGTTTCTTCTCTATATTCACTGGCATACATTTGATTTTATATTTTAAAGGAAATGAAAGGCTTGAACATAAGCTGTTCTTACTCAAATTTTCAGCTTGCATAAATTAAATATTTGGTCACAAAATGGGTCATATTAAAACATACTTCTAATATTATTTTAGAAGTGAAAAAAATGAGAGTCCATTATGAAAATGAGCTAATAATTGTCGAAAAGAGGACCTAAACCCCAGTGTTTTACCTCATGGTCAGTGCTCTACTTACGAAGAATTTTAGATTTGTAATTCAGTCAAATATAAGCATAAATGCTAACAGGTATGGGCATAATTAATAGTATATGGTTTATCGAGGGAAAATAAATTCTGGAGTAACCGAAAATACAGTTTTATCAGGAAAATGATTATGTAGCATGTGGAATTCATGCTTATCGGCACATCTGGACAGAAACAAGGTCAAAACCTCAAACTTTTAATGCAAGTACAAATAGAAGACTGATAATCCTTCGCTGCTTTTCATCCAAATTTGAATGTGCTAATATTAAGGAATAAAACAAAATGAAGTTGGCTGCTAATTAGATGCCTCTCTGCAACCTTGAGTTTGTGGCACCTGCAACTTTAACTCTGAACACGCAGCAATGATAAAGTGTACTTCACTACAAAATTGAAAATTCATATTGTGCTCAAAATAGGCTGTAGGTGTCAATAAGCCTAAAATGAAGAGAATACTTAATATTAAGCAGGGATAGAAAAGAAGATATTGGTTGCAGAACTACACCCAAGGTAGCTAGAAGTCTGATTTGTGTAGGGAACCTGGGACCGAGAGCCTTCCATACAAAGGAAGGACCATGAGCTGAGTTGTGGTTGACTGCCGGTTTGGGCTTCCGGGTATATGAAACTGTGGAAATTCTGACCACCAGAAATGAATGGAACTGTCCATCAGCACAGTAGCTAAGCCTATGGTGTTCTCAATATTTCTCTGGAACATGAGCCAGTAATAAGTAAGCTGGTACAAGCCAACATCAGAATTAACTGTAGACTGCGGCCCTGGTGGAAGGCTTGGGATGAGTCAGGTGAAAAGGGGAGAGGGAGGGGGTGAGGAGACTCTCTCACTGAAGATGAACCTACAAATGAAAATGAAGTATTTTCTGGATAATTCAAAAAGGATTTATAAGGATAAGAGTAACTTCAAGAAGCTAGCCTGCTGATCTCTTTGAGTAATGATAGTGATAGAGGAAGTCTTTCACCAAGGTTTTTTAAGTAATCATCAATCCTCAAGGTATTTAGAGCTTTCAGATCCTGTCACTATAGATTAACTCTTGCAGGATCTTGAGATTAGTTTGAAAAAATGACTTGTTTTCTTCTCTGTCTTCTTTGGTATAAAAACAGTTCCTGGGTTTATAAATGCCAAACACATTTAAATATCTTTATTAGGTATCTTTTATCAACACTAATGGTTATATGAGAATTTAAGTAATATTTATATTTACCCACTTTAAAAAAAGTGGGTTGGGTTGCTGAAAATTTGAAGTAATTTCCACATGTTCATTACATTTGCCATGCATAAACCTGCTTGTTTGTATAAAAGCAACTGGATGTCTTGGCTTAACAATTATGATACGCTTTTAGAAATAAAAAAAAAACCCTCCCTTTAAACTGAATATTCTGTCTTTGTGTAGGAAAGGATACACAAGCCCATCATGATAAAAGTTCTATTATGAAATCGAAGGTTTGTTTTTTTTTTATCATAAATATTTTGTTTTTGACTTCTCTACAAAGAACATTCTCAATTACATGGATAAATGCCTGTCTTGGGGAGAAAGTGTTCTGGCAGTTAGACAAACCACAGATACAATTCCTAGGAAAATCTGTATTTGCAATGCAATATTTCAAGTAGGTGTCTTTCAGGCTATGCCTACAAGACAAAAACATCCACAGACAAAGGGAAAATTCAATTATCATTCTATTTAAAAAATCCAGATGGTCCTACTGAGTAACTGAGGCCTGACAATCTTTCAGAGTGAATAACTGACAGCTCATTTTCTTCACTGCCTTAGTGGTGGGAATGTGTGGAGGTGACTTGCATTGAGAGGCCATCGTGATTACAGTCACCCCTGTTAACTTCACCATTGGCTTGGTTAGAAATACCCTCAGATGACAAACTCTTCTCAGAGACTTAAGAGGAATGGAAAAATAGCAAATGAGTGAGGGTCGAAGAACCAGGTCTCCAAATGTCTGCAATATAACTTTAACTCCTTCTGTACCAGTAGTAAAACCTCCGAAAAGTAGTAGGGGCTATCTATACTGAATGATGATATAACTTGAAGTGTGCTCATACTCACCGGCATTTATTTATGCTTTGTTTGACTGGGTGTTCTATCTATTTCCACTTATGAATCTCTTTCAGAATTCAAGTAGTCCTGATAAGGTGATCAGAAATAAAGTCAACTTTGCATTGATAATGAAGTCAATTGTTAGGGAAGCAGTACTTCCAATGTTTGGAAGATTTATGTTTTCAGGCAAAGTTAGTTTGAATCCAAGTTCCACTACTTATTAACTATGCAACAATGGTCAAGTTCCTCAACCATGCAGTTTGTACATTTATAAATGGGAATAGTAACAGTACGTACTTCACGGGGCTCTAAGCACTAAATAAATCATGGGTACAAAATGCTCAGGGCAGTTTGGTTCCTCGCAAGTGCCCAACTAATGTTACTCATTAGCACCCTACCTGCAAGTAGTTTGCTTCCAGTTCAGAGCAAAAATGGAACCCTGAATAGAAAAGTACCTGGAAAACATAGCTGTTGGGCACTGATAAAGAGGGAGCACCTCTGGGATGCACTGTGCCCATTGCACAGTTGACTACACTGTTTCCTCCTTGAGTGGCCATTCAAATCCGACTGTATTTTTACCCATACTTGCTAACTTGACATATAATATAGTTTATTTGCTATAAGTGAAAACAGTTATTAAATCCTATAAATATTGATTAAGGTTTCAAAATTATAAATTATTTAAGAGAGAGCATCCCTTAAAATAAGTTGATATACCCTGTGATTTCTAAAAAAACTTCCTCCAAGCACATGAGAATTTGCATGAATAAATAGAGCACATATATTTTACATTTAGTTACATTATTTGTATTAATCACTCCTGTTGCAATCTTATTTGAAAACATATACAGATAAAGCCACAGAGACACAGAACACTTGGATGAATGAAAAGACAAAGGAATTTATTTAAGGACCATGTAATTTGTAAATTGCTTAAATTTCAACATGATATTTATTAGCAAAATAGAATTCTAGTTGAAATTTAAGTTGGACTTAACCATAATGCTTCAGCATAAGTTTTAACCGGGATGGTTAGAATAAAACCACCACTATTATAATTATAGATGATTAAATTGCTTCTTTGAGGATATCACTAGATATAATTACTGTCTTTATCTCCACTTAGCTATATAACCTTAAATGAAATTCACCATTAGTGAAAAATCATTATTTGCATGAGTTACTTGTGTATATTTATTTGCTGGCATATAGCTACCATTTAAGAATAATAAATCTTACATAAAATATCAAACCCTTCCTCTGTCACTCCATCGCTACCCCCACAGTGCCTCTTAAAGTTTATTACATTAACTGAAATTTAAGCAAAGACTACGTTTATTCTAACTATTTGGATAAAGTGTAATATTCTCATTCATCATCCTGTGCCCTCAATAATTGGCTTAAATGACTTTTTTCACTTATTTTTTTACTGAACCAAATATACTAACCAATATGCTATCATCACATAAAATTAACCACGAAGTATTTAAAAAGTGCAGCATAGCACTACTTGATTTTTATTATACTTTGAAAGGCAGATGAAGTAAATCAAGAAAAAACAAATCTAATGGCAGTGCTGAAGCGAAGTCCAGCCTTTGAAAAAGACTTCCTATTAATCACAGACCTGACCTTTTCATTAAGGGGCACTTGTTGGAGTCATTGACACGGTTACAGCATTCATATGTGTGAACTGTACTCCGTGGTATTCATGTACTGGGGAAGGCATAGTGAAATTAGATTCTCTCCCTGTAGGGGGTAGACATTGACCGCTATTCAATGCCAACAATTGTTGGTTAAAGTATTTCATGAAGAATGACTTTTAAACTGCATTTACTCCACCATCAGTAATGTCAAATGCAATTCTTAAAGAAATATATTTAACTAGCGGTAATTAATTAAACCTCTCATAGCAGCAACTTTATCCAAGCTAAATCATTTCTGAATATACACAAAGGAGTCATCAGGATTCTACCGTCATGGCTTTTAACCCATCAATTTCAATGACGTCCATCTATAATAGTTAGAAAACAAAAACAAAACACTGGCCAGTAGGGAATTATTTAAACAATGCAACAGTGTTTTATCTACTTTCACCTGTCTATGTACCCTATATATATGCATTATCTTTTGAGACGAGAGAGCCTTCCAGAGTAATTTTAAAAAATGCCTAAATTTAAAAAAAATCCTCAAATTAATATAAAGAGATAGCATGATGTGCTGACAGTTTTTTAACCACATCCTTTTTAAGATGATTATCTTTGGGCAATATCTGATGGACTGAATTTAGGAACCATAACTGGAATCTTTGTCAGGGCATATGTCCCATGTGTTTATTTCTTACATGGAACATCATACATTTGAACAGCAAATACATTCTTTCACATTGGCTGACATTCCACCTGAAAAAAGTCCACCACAGTTAGCTTGTTAACACAATTCAGGATATATGGTGTAGTAGTAAAAAGATTCCCCATAGCCAAGTAAAAATCAGAGTAGGGGGGTCAAGGAACAGGGCTGTATTTAGATCAAATCTGAACTTGAAGTTCAAATATAGTTTAATGGTGAATCTAAAGTTGTAAATGCAAAGTAAACGCAAAGCGAAGGCTGCTTTAAACCAAGCATGAAAGATCAAAAAGTCAAAGTTGAGATTTCCTACATCTGGCTTTAATATCTTTTCCTATGCTATTCAACAAATGACCTTTTGTTTTGTTTTGTTTGTTTAAAAATTCATTATCATTGTCATTACTGCTACAACTTAATGCTGCTTTTAGTTTTCAGCATCCTTTCTTTGGTAAGAGATTGAGCTATAGAACGGATTTGTTAAGCAAAAATGGCAAGCAAATTCCGCACATTAACGAACGGCGATACAATACAGTTATGCATAAAAATTGAAGTCTATTTTCAGGAAAAGTATGTGCTTACGTATTTTTTTTATTCTCAGAACTGTGACCAAACACTTGCTACCATCTTTTCTGACAACAAGAAAGGACGCTTCACCCAGAAATAGTGAATAATATGCCAGGCTGCAGGATCGAATTAGCAATATTATTAGCACCACATTTTAGTTCCAAGACCTTCTGAATGAGGAAGTCACTTGCGGAGTATTTAAGCTTCAGTGACAGTGCCAAGGCACTGGGCAAAACGAAACCGGAGGAAATCCACAGGGTTATGAACACAGGCTTTTTGCTAGTTCACTTTTGCAGTCTTTAGAGGATTCCCTGAGAGTAAACATCCTTAATTAATTCCCAAGTAAAGAAGGAAGAAGAAATTTTCCACTTACTGCAGTTGCTGTCCTCTGTCCATACGTTGAAGTCAAAGGGCTGTTGTGCTGTTCTTACCTAGCTCCAGGTTGCCTTCTGGATTAGGCATAAATGTGAGCGGCAAGAAGCGTGTTGACTTTGTTAAACAGTCGAGCAGCCCATCGCCCTGCTGCTCGAGAGCCGGTCAGGACAAAGTGCTAAACTTCAGCATGAGAGCACAGCATCTATTACCCCTGAGGCTCTACCATTTCACCTACACCTGGGCGGATCTATCAAGCTTCATCTCTATTAGAGCTATTTGACTCTGTGGTTTAAGAGGGAGGAGGAAAAAAAAAAAAAGAGGCTTGCCGTTGTCACACTTGTTTCCTATTAAAGAGCCTTACGGTGGATTGAGCAATTGTGTACGAAGGTAGTCTGGCTGGCAGATGTGTGCAGCCCCAGCGGAGCACTAGATTCAAGGCAGATGGGTTGTACCAGGGCGCAAACAACATTGAGAGAGAGAGAGGCGTGATTAAAACAGCAGGCCTCTGTTTTATAGTGCTGGAAGTGGGGTAGCATTAAAGCTCCTGGGAATCAGAGTTCCCCAAATGGTACTACTCTCTAGAAAGAAAAACAATAAATTCAATAAAAAAGAAAGATGTTCAAGCTACAAAAGTTATAGAGATCTTTATAATATTCACTTTAACTATTAATGAAGGATTAAATGAAGCACCTTTCCCCCCAATACTCCAACTGAACTTAATTAAAACTACTCAATCATGGGTCATCATGGGTTATTGATAGTGTTAATGTGATGGATTTGAAACAGATCCCTCATTCTGCTATATAAGCCACGGTTATCTTTTTAATCTGAATTAAATTGCTTGAAGGAGATTTACACTGTCAGGGAGATTGACATTCTGCAATTGGACATTTTTTTAAAAATGTGGTTGAGGCCAATTGTAAAAAAAAAATCCTCTTGTAGGTATTTCTGCATACCACGTATGATCTCAAGCACCGTGACCCGCCGAAACTTCACGGCTTTCTATGTCACTGTTCTGACAATCAAAAATATATAAGTAATCAGAATGAATATATTTAACTCTCGCAAATCAGAACCATTCGATCTAGTTTTCTATGTTGTTGAGAGCTATTTTCTTTTGTTAAACAGCGTGCATTTCCTATTATTAATAATGATAATTGAACAGTTGCTCCATGCCAGACACTATGCAAAGAGCCCTACATCTGTTATTTCTTTCGAGTCCTACACGGACACTGTAAGGTCAGTATTATTATTATCATCACTTTTTTTTCCATCTGAGGGAGAGCCGGAATTGGGTCACATATTTGTTATGATTTGGAAGCACAATTCCATTGGCCCTGACTCTAGAATCTTCACTCTTCACCATGTCATACAGTCTCTATGCAAAATAATTTTTGTCCTGCACAAGATAAAATGATTATCATTGGTTTCTTTTATAGAGAAATTGAAAATGATCTCTTCTTTTGTTTCTCTGGGTAGTTATAATTAATTTTTTTAAGATTTTATTTGTTTATTTATCAGAGAGAGAGAGAGAGGGCACAAGCAGGGGGAGTGGCAGGCAGAGGGAGAGGGAGAAGCAGGCTCCCCGCTGAGCATGGAACCTGATGTGGGACTTGATCCCAGGACCCTGGGATCATGACCTGAGCTGAAGGCAGACACTTAACTGACTGAGCCCCCAGGTGTCCCTGGGTAGTTATAATTTAGAATTAAGTACTGAAGCTTTGTGCATCCAAACAGGTGGTAGAAATATTGTCCAGCCCACTGACAAAAGTTCCACTAAGAGCTCTAATAAGGGTAAGGGTAAGAATTGCCAAAGGACATATATTTTAAAAATAATTCATTGGCATGATTTTTTATAATTAAATAACTTCAGCAAATGTTTCTTATTATCTCTAACTGGCTTACAGCAAATCAATGGAAGAAGGAAGAATAGGATTGAAAACTAAGGATTTCTTCTTTTTTTTAAGATTTTATTTATTTATTTGAGAGAGAGACAGAGATAGTGACAGAGAGCACAAGCAGGGAGGAGAGGGAGAAGCAGGTTCTCCACTGAGCAGGGACCTGACTCGGGGTTCGATCCCAGGATACTGGGATCATGACCTGAACCGAAGGCAGACCCTTAACCCATTAAGCCATCCAGGTGCCCCGAAAACTAAGGATTTCAATTAATAAATAAATAATGAATTTTTAATTCATTTTACATATTTCCCTAAGTAAGTCAAAATCTATTAGAGTAAGAATTTCTTATTCTTCCTTTTATATTTTACCATTTTCCTATGAATAAATGTTTTACTTCCTCTAACAGAAGTTTATTTTTACTCAGCAGTAAAATATTATTCAATATATAAAAAAAAGAAAAAGAAAAAACCCTCTCATTTTATTTCTAGAGACAAAAAGAGAAAATAAATCTGCAAATAAAGTAAGTTATGCTTCCATGAAAATTTTATTTAAATAATGAGACTTTCAAGTTTTGCCAAAGATAAAACAAAATAAAACTCTGGTCTTGAATAACAGCATGGTCTTATGTTATATGCTGGACACTATATGTATGTGCACTGACATACATATTTACAGTCCTCTGACTTTGGGTGTTTATAATAATCATGCTAAATATTAGCAAAGATATTCTCTCTATATTTCTACCCAAAATAAGAGAATGAGAATAAATATGCTTTAACATGAAAATAACACATCTTAGGAAAGTATTAAAAGATGATGAAGGAGAAATATAAGGTATCAAAAATAGGGATAGAGTACCAAGAAAACGAACAGGAAATAGAGAAAAAGCAGGTTGTGATTAAAATGCAACCCAAGTGGCCAATGCAACTTGAAGAGACCTAAATGGTTAACGACTATTGTTTATGCATAGTCACCATTAAGGAGAGGACCTTTTTAAACAATGTCTAGTTATTTTAGAATGTGTGTGTTTGTACGTGCAAGGATTTGGATATCCTAAAGACATTACAAGCATACGCTGCTATTCAACTTACAGAAAATATGCTACTGAAAGTTAACAGGAGTACCTGTAGAAATACTGTATAGGAGAGCAATTAACCTTATTTTTTTTAAATTGGATTTAAGTAAGTTAAGTTTATCTATGACTATCTGAAATCTCTTTTATGAACTTCAGCCAAACTTCAGCATTTTCAGATTTCGAAAATTTTCATTTGGAAAAAAAAAAAAAAAACCTTTTACATTTTCCCAGTTTTACATAAAATGCCATGAATACTTTCATTGTGATTTTTTTTAATCTTGGCTAAAGATGGGACATATTGGAAACATCCCAAGAAAAAATATCCTGGGGAGTTTCCAGTGTAACTTATATACCAAGTTTGGGTAATATCTGCAGAAACATACAGACTTTACAATGATTTATTTCTAGGTTTATTCACAACCAATCATATAAGCCTATTCTCAAAAGTCTTTTTTATACCAAATGTTACCTAGTTTATGAACTAATGATCTAGCGCTTGCTGTTTTTTTTTTTTCCTTAGGAAGGTAAGAATCAAAATTTTCCCCAAAACAAACCACCTTGTCACTGATTTTCACTCCTTTTCATTGGGTTTATCACCATACTAGCTACACACAATATCCCCCATTAGTTTTACTGATAATGACTATGGTCAATATTGCTATGATATGTGGATGTGATGTGTTATTAATCAGATTGTTTCAATAAATTCCAAATGTGATCTGCCATTTCCAATTCATTATCAAAATATTTTGTTAAAAACAATGTACAAATATTTGTCTTATAAATTTGTTCAAATATCTAAGATATTACATAATTGAAACCAAAATTCACGGTATTTTAAAATTATCTGGTTCAAGATTTGATTCTTTTTAAAAAACATGTGCCTTACTTGGGCCAAGATTTTAAAGCCCAAATGGTGAATAATTTGAGTTCCAAACTGCTTACTTTTGAGTTTAAGGCAATAAAAGGCCCTTGTGCTGATCTCTGGTAGCAAGTCAGCATTTCTGAAAAAAAAAAAAAAAAAAAA
>JAPYYM010004274.1:0-10265 GCA_028534135.1 Potos flavus
AAAGAAAGAAATTAATATCACTAAGAAATGATAGTCTTGGGATTGGCCAGTCAGAAGGAAAAGGACGGTGGCTGATTGTGTCTTTTTCCGGAGACGGACACGGGCACACCTCCCAGGCATCCTCTTGCTTTAACAACTGGGAGAGTTCGATCTTCCATACGCCTAAATCCATGCATGCAAAAACGACACCCACACGTACATTCGTGCACACTTAGCTGAGTCTCTGAGAGTAGGTCACTGTGGTTCTCCAAGAGCATGTTCAGGCAGAAGGACCTTGCCTGCTGTGACGGCCCTATAAAGAATTCTAGGAGCGTACTTGTCATACTCAGGCAAGCTGAGTGAGAAACAATCCAAGCCTGACAGAAATGCAATCATTGCTTCAAATGAAACACTTAAGGGCAAATTGAGGCCTCTAAGTCCTCGGACAAGTTCTGCTCTAACTAGGGAGTCAGCTGCCATCCCGTGTGTTTGGCAGAGACATAGATTTTGAAGAGAAGAAAAAACAACTTACAACTTTACAAAAGTAAATATCCTTAGCCAAGGAAAGGGAGAACATCTCATCCCTCATTTTTATCAGGAAGAATTAAGCTTCTTATTTATTTATTATTTTTTTTTTTTGTATTTGTTCTTTCAGCACCTGGTCGGTCAACATGAACCTCAAAGGAGAAGCTTCCGAGGAACTTCATACCTCCCTCAGAAGTCTTCTGTTATTGTTCAAAATGCCGCCATATTTTCCAAAACGAATGCTGTCATGCTCAGTCCTGAGACTGTCTTTGGAAACCCAACTGGACAAGGGAGAAAAAATATTTTAACTCTGCCAACCAAAAATTAAATGGTGTTTAAAAAAAAAAAAAACAACCCAGTCCATTCTTTGGCTTGGCATGTGGGTCACTCCCGGTAGGATGCAGGGGGAGAGGGGTGTAAGGGAGATGAGCGGTGTTTGTGCCTGCCCCTTCTCCAAACCTTTGAGAAGATGTCAACAGATACACATCATCCAATGTGGCCCAGACATTATAACTACACGCATGCCAATTTCGGAATTGATTTCAGAACTATTTGACGAAAGGAGCAAGTGAGAGAAATCAAAACATACGGCTTCTCTTATGATTTCATGAGCACGTCATTTATGGTATGCTCAACCCAACACATTATCCTCCAAATTCAGATCCTAAGAGCTGTAACCAGAGATGGAAAATCAGAGAAGAGGCTGCTTCTTTCACCTAGCCTCCATCTGTCATATAAAACACTTTCCATTTTGTCACGAATAATCTTCTGATTCAACCTGCACTTTGCAATTGTGACAGGGGAATCTGTGCTGAGAGGTAGGGTCAGAGGCCCACAAGTGGCCTATGGCTTACCGAAAATCCGTAAGAAGGATGAAGATAACCATCTCCTCAGATTTCTGGAGTCTCAAAGCCAATAGAAACCATGTCTGCTTGTTGATGTCAATGCTGACCATGGGTTTCATTTCTTTCCTTTGTTTTTTGGTTCTCACTGTAGTTACACAGAGCTTCAGGGCTGGCTGTATGGCAGAGGATGTGTGTTGTCAGTCACAAAGGACCCCACGCTTGGTTTAATGCTGTGGTGTCATCACTGAAATTCTGTACTTGTGTCTTGTAAGTGAAATGGAATGAGAGAATGGAGCATGCATGCATGCATGGGAGAAGAAGAAATGCACACACGACGTGTGTTCAGTGTTCCTCGCTGCTCTGATCATGTACAGCTCATGCAGTATTCCAAGAGCACTGAGTTCTCGGGGACTCGCAACGTGCGGGGGGATCCGTGAGGCTCAGAGTCAGGACAAGGCAGGCATGTCACATCTGTAATGAGTAAGTGTGAATGCTAAGAGCTCAGAGAGGCCATGCCTTCCATTTGAACCACAACATGCTTCACATGCAAACAGAAGGGACGGCGATGATATTCTACGGAAATACAACAATGCAACCCATCATAGCCTTTCTTGTGGTACCACCCAATCACTCAGGCTGAAATTGATGACACTGAAGGAAAGACAAAGCTAGGTCAGCCCAGAATTCTTTTCCTATTCTGCCCTTCCTCCTCATCAGCAAACCAGTAGTGGAGAGTATTGGTAGAATATGCACACAGAAAGAAGCAAGGTAAAAACAGCTGATTTTGTTTTGTGTAGTGTTTCCCCTATTCTGGTGAGAAAAAAATACATATGCATGTACCAGCTATGAAATATAAATTGAGTAATTTCAGTGGTTCCATATATAAGTTAATGCTCTTATATTTGCATATAAAACTGGGGTTGCACAATAGAAAGATGAATGGTAATACCCAAGCTAATAATTTAAAATTTTAATTTTCCTTTACTTGGAACAACGTTAAAGAGCAAATACAAAATACCACGACAAGGCAAAAGACAGAGTGTGGAAGAAAGGAGATAGCTTTACACCTTGTTCCCTTGATAGCATGTTTCTCTCACTTTTCGAATATGGGGCCTCACATTTTCATTTTGTACTGCACTCTACAAATTACGTAGCCAACTCTGTGCGGATCTGTACTCTTTATATATCCTGCCTACATTTCTAGAAGAATCTTGATGTTATAAAGAAAATTCTGCCACTATCTTCATGGGCACCTTTGGTTTTTTAAGTAATCTGCACCCAACATGGGGCTCGAAAGACTCGCATGGTCTACTGAAAGAGCCCGCCAGGTGGCTCCTCATTGGCATCTTTTATTTTTTTCACTTTGATATTCAAAAACAGCTTACTAGCAGACATTGTGCAGTTATGCTTACATTTTTGGACAGTTCAGAATTAGCCGCTTTAACAAGCAGACTTGAAAGATGAACTGACAATCTTGCTTTGAGGAAGTCGGTCTTATAGGAAAGTACAGATTTGCTCGAACATGAGTTGTTTCTCTATCCCTTCCCCATTGGAAAGCTAGCACGGATACTTGATAGAATCTTGGACACTTACTGATGTTGAATTGGCTCTAAGTCAGCAGTTCTCAACTCTGGCTGCACATTAAAATGACCTGCGTAGCATCTATAAAAACAAAACAAAACAAAAAACAAAACCAGTTCCAAGGCTTCACTGCAGACAAGGTCCCCCAAACTCTACAGGAGTCCAAAATATAACCAAAGTCAAGATAGGTTGCCAAAATCTATGACAGTGCTTTGCAACTCTGGCTGTGCACAGATACACAAGCACCTTGCTGAAACGCCAGGCTCCTAAACGAATTAACTGAGTCCTAACGGGTAGAAATTGCACACGTTTCAAAAGCACCCCCAGGTGATTCTTCTGATCAGGATCATTTAGAAAGTACTGCTCTGGGGCGCCTGGGTGGCTCAGTCGGTTAAGCATCTGCCTTCAGCTCAGGTCGTGATCTCGGGGTCCTGGGATCGAGTACCACCTCAGACTCCCTGCTCACCCTGCTTGTGCTCTCTCTCTCTGTCAAATAAATAAGTAAATAAAATATTTATAAAAATACATAAATAAAAAGCGGGTACGGCTCTCAGAGATGAGAGGGAGGGGAAAAAAGAGAGAGCTGAAGGACAATGAAGCTGTCACTGATAACAGGCTTTAAGAATCACGCTGTCTTCCAAACATACTAACCCTCCTTCGTCATCCACATCCGTGCAACAAATTACTCTAAGCTTAGGGGCTTCGACCAGCAGTTATTGTCTTGTGGTTACTGTGGGTCAGGAATCCAGGAGTGGTTTGACTGGGTCTTCTACTGCAGGGCCCCTCACAAGGCTGCACCTGACGTGTTGGCCCGGGCTGTGGTCTCATCTGAGGTTCGGGTGAGGAAGGATCCACTTCCAAGTTCATATGGCTATTGGCAGAGTTCGGTCCTTGTGAACCACAGGTCTAAGGGCCTCAGTTTCCTGTTGGCTGAACACAGCCCTTAGTTCTCTGCTATCTGGGCATCTGCATCTGCATCATGGCAGCTTCCCTCTTCAAAGCCAGCAGAGGAGGGAGACTCCGAGTGATACAGAAGTTCCAACCTTACGTTACATCATCAGAGAAGTGGCGCCACACCTCCTCTGCTGTGTTCTGTTGGTTAGAAGCAAGTCTCAGGTCCTTCCCACACACAAGACAAGGGAACTACGTGAGGGTGTGGATTCCAGGAGTTCAGAACATTAGGAGGCAGCTTGGATTCTAATAAAAGGCTGACAGGTGCACACACTAAGAGTGTACATGGAATCTAGCAGGAGAACCCCTAGGTTCACATGCCTGGCATCCCATCTTACCATCATGTAACCTTGACAAACCGTTAGTCCTCAGTCTCACGGATCTGGACAATGGGGTTAAAAATGATATATACCTTAGAGTGGTGTTGATGTGGTCACCTGAATTACTACATGCAATGAGGCCGGCAAAATGGGCAGCACATATTAACGGTTCCACAAATAAGAGCTTAGTACCGTATTTCCATAAGACGCTTGGTTATGCCATATTCAAGGCTCATTCTCTCTTTCATCCCATGTTAGTGAACAAGAAAACATGTGATCTTGTACACTGGGCTGATAAGACAGTGGTAGAGCAAGGAAAAGCCTGTCCGACCCTCTTAAATGTGTACTCATAAAAGCTTGGTGCAAAACGAACAGCATTTGCTTTTATCACATCTTTACTATGGTGGCTCAAGATGGATCTATAAATGCCTCGATGTGTCCTCATAAATGCTCGGTGCAAATTGAGTAGCATTGTGCTTCCATCACATCTTGGCTACTGGGGTTCAAGATGTCCTCATTCACACATTCATTGAGCATGGATTGTGTAAGACACTGTTCCATAATGAGCAGATAACCCCACTGCCCAAAGCAATGTTGCATGCCCACATAACTGTACTAGAAGGAAGACCATAATCAATTGTTCAAGAAAGTGACAAGCAAAACACTATGTCAGTTCATAGGGGAGAGAACCACTCCAGGCCCCAAATCCCAGGTAGATGGCATCTGAAGACAGAGCAGTAAATAAAAAATATCACTATTGGAAAGTCTACAAGAAGCAAGTTATTCAAATATTGATGGGTGAGTACGTTTTTGGCTCAAAGGAGTGAAGCTCTGGTTTGTTCCACAGAATATATTGGCCTCTTCCACAGAATTGCTTAGGGCTAAGATTTAGCATCTGTTCAAGTCCTTCCACAGTGGTGGGTTAGACCCCCTTCTACTCACGTTTTGGTTTAGAGGTCAAGATCCGTAACAGCACAAGCATCAAATATATATGAAAAGATTTACTACTCGCATAATGAAGCTTTCTGGGGGAGAATAGGGCAAGCTCCCAAACTGGTCCAAAATGGCTCTAAAAAGCATGGAAAGACACAGCTGAGCTTTTATGGTGGTTAGGGTATAGAGAAGGTCTGAGGGTTCTCGAACACAGGCTGGGGCTTGCACGGCTTAAACCTCCTTCCCTTGCCAAAGGAGGGCACGTCTAGGCATTCTTATCATTTTGTTTGCATAAGGACAGCGAGGGAGGAGGAGATCTGCTTGAAAGCTGTGAGCAGACGAATGTCAAAAATGGAGGCAGTCCCTTTAGTATAGTATCTTGTGTATGCATGTTAAGTAACCAGATCATTAGAATTCATCTATCTGCCCAGGATAATGAACCAAAACAAGAATTCCAGAAACAGCAAGAATCCAGGCTTCACTTCTCTACCTGTGCTCCAGGTCAGGCTTGCAGCTGCTTTCCAGGCAGAATTGATCATAAGAATAACAAAGGGTCTTTCCTGCATGCGATCTCCTCAAATGCATACTGAAGGGTGGGGTGGATGACAACGCCTCCTGACCACATCAGAGAAGAAGATGAGTGGACAGACCAAAAGTCTGGGGAAAGGGGCTCAGCTGTTACAAGATATAAATCATCATTCCCTCTTTTTTGTTGTTATATCTAGAGATTAAACACAAAGATTCGACACAAGTATTTCTCCAAAAAAAATGGCATTTTTATGCCTCAAATTAAACACGAGTATTCTTTGCAAGGATTCTTTTTTTTTTTTTTTTTTAAGTGGCATTTTTATGTCGGGGTTATGAATTCCACATCTCTAGAGGAGACAGCTTTAGGCTCTTTATTATGACAGTATTATTATTTAAGAACCAGTGATCAGAATCATCCCCTCCTCTTCAGAGAGCTGGATTTCTTAGCAGACTGTGAAGAATAACACGAGTTTTCAGACATGAGGGTCCTCCACTGAAGAGTCTGTCTCTTAGAAGAAGTAAATAAAGGTCAAGGAGGATGGCCAAGGACTTAGCTATCTGGGGTGCCTCTTGCCACCAGTTAGACATGCCTTTTAATATGGGGATGAGAGAGTTTCAATTTCCATTCTTCAGAATCCACTTCTCCTTCTCAGCAGCCAAACCAAATTAGCCAACGTAAGTGATAGAGACATCACATAGCAGATATTCTCTCTTGTAATTAAATCTCCTTTTAAAGTTTGCAAATGACCCTTTGAATAAATCTGAAAGGAAAAAAATAGCAGGCAATGCTTCCACTGTATGAAAAGTTGTTTTATCTGATTTTTTTTTTCCAGCAGACATGCACTGATGCCCGGGGAGCCTTGGGTCAGGAATGGGAAATACACCGACAAATAACCAGAAATGTAAAAAGTAAGTTCAGGGTGTTAAGACTTACACTGAGCAAAAATAATAGGCATGGTGTAAAACGAGCAGAAGTAATCTCAGACTAAATCAGGGATAAAATTCAACTCATTCTTTCAGACTGAGCTCAAAGGACACTTCCTTTGTCAAGACTTCTTCAATATTTCCCTATTCAGTTTATTGCGGATGACTATCTGAGTTGTTTCCCATGTGAGGTAATCATAAACAGCGCTGCGAAAAAAACATCCTTTTCCATGTGGACGGTGAAGAAACGTGCGGATTTCTAAGACTGGAATTGTTGACCTGCATGGTATGTACACATCCTTGCTTTGGCAAGTGCTGTGGGGTTTATAGACTGACCAGGGTACACCCATAAGAGTTCTAGTTGCTCCACATTTTCACCACCACTTAATATTGTCTGTCCCATTTTAGCAACTTCTGGAGGTTGTACTGTGGTATCATCCTGTGGGTTCAATTTGCATTCTCCTGATTGATTAACAAAATTGGGGAGTTTTCCATATACATCTTGGTTATTTAGATGGTGTCTTCTCAAAGTGCCTATTCAGCCCATCTTTTCAATTATGTTTTCTGCAAATCTGGTACTGATTTAAAGGTGTTCTTTATATATGCAATATATAAGTCTTTTCTCTGTTACATGTCACAACTACCTTCTCCAATGCCCTACGTGACATTTTCACTCCGTGAATGTTGTGTTTTGATGAACAGAAGTTATCAGTATTTTTACTTTGGATTGTGGTGTGACTTAAATTTCCCAAATGACTACACCTCACGCCTTGAGCTCAAAAGCCCACATTTTAGTCCCAGCGTTTACTGAATGCATCCACTATAGCTTCCAACAAGCTGTATCTTGAGTATTTGTTCATATGCTTAATCATCATACACAGAGCATAATCTTCACCACAACAGCACTGTCCTCTTCATCACAGTAGGAGCATAATAACACTTGGTTTCTTTTTCTGCAAATGTGAAGATTTAAGTGACATTTGTTTACTGTTAAAAAAAGTCAGCAGGCAGTTTACAACATTTGAAATCATAATTTCATATCCAATGAACACCCTCTCGATGCATTAGAGGGAGTCTCTGTTCAATAGATTAATCCCCAATTTACCTGTGTTAGTCATTAGAGTTACACATTAAGCTACATTCAGTTTGTTTGTATTCTGACATCCATCTGGGTTTGCCTCTGGGCAAGTTTAATTAGGGATATGTTATCTCTTAAAAAGTCAGATCAAAGCAGACTGTTAGCTTCATCTTTGACAATCAGGATGCTTGAAAGACCAGTGTGTAGGGAAAGTGCTTGGTGAGTGCAGTAGTTAGCAGAGAAAACAACAACTCAGACTGCAGAAATCTGGGCTCAGAGCATCTTGTGTAGGATAAACACAGGGGCTGAGATCAAGGATCTGGGAGGCAGAGCCTGATGGAGAGTCCTGTAAAGACGAGATAACCCAGATTAGAGGGAAGACAGGTTGATTATTAATATGCCCACCGTGTCCCCAGACCAGCTGTCAAAGAGAAATGATCACTCTGGGTTTAAGGAGTTGACAAAGTGAGTGAAGAAGGAGGGGCTGGATTCAGAGGATAACACACTGCAGCAGCCGGCAGGAGGTAGACAGAGACACACTTCAGGAAGCCCCAAGGTGCTCGTGATGAAAGGGAGGATATTACGGTGGTTTTATAAACGTCTAATACCCTCCAACTTCTGATCTTGGCATAAGTCCTGCACAGCAGCTGCTGCCCTGTCCTGCCCAGATTAGTGTTCACACGCAAAACTGACTTTGGAACTGAAAATGCCGAGATCCGGGCTGAAGTCAGTTCTGTTCCCAGGAAGGCTCCGGTCCATGTCGCATTAACACAAGATTCGCCAGCAGTGAAACACACCACGAGAATTACATGTATTCACAAGGCTTCAAATGGATGAAGAAATGTTCCACAGACAACGGTTCCCTTGGTGGTGTTGTTAAGAGATTTATTTTATCTAAGTAACTTTTGGAAACCTGTCCTCATGTTGCTAAATAAGAAATAAGTTCCCCGTTTTCACTGGATCTCTGCATGGAGACCGGCAGCACTGGCTTGTGCAAGAAATGACTTGGGCATCCTGTCCAAACATAGATTTTGAACCAGCATGTCTGCATGTGGCCCAAAGTTCTTCAATTCTTTCTTTTTTTTTTCTTTCAAGATTTTATTTATTTATTTGAGAAAGACAGTGTGAGAGAGAGAGAGAGAGAGAGAGCATGAGAGGAGAGAGGGTCAGAAGGAGAAGCAGGATCCTTGCTGAGTGGGGAGCCCAGCGTGGGGCTCGATCCGAGGACCCCGGGATCATGACCTGAGCTGAAGGCAGACGCTTAACCGACTGAGCCATCCAGGTGCCCCCAAAGTTCTGCATTTCTAACAAACTCCCAGGTGATACTTATGCTGCTGGTCTGCAGACCACATTTTGTGTAATAAGGTGCAAACTCACCCAGGCCAAGAGGCAGCCCGCCCAAATTTTGGCACGATCCATGTGTATTAGTTTTCCATTGCTGCTGTAACAAGTCAGCAGAGATGGATCAGCTTCTAGCAGTACCCATGCTTTAGCTCACCGTTCTGCATTTCTGGAGTGTCGCTGGCTCTTTACCAGTCTCTGTTGAGGGTCTCCCAAGGCTGACGTTAAGGTGTCACACGGGCTGGGTTGTTATGTGCAGGTTTGGGATGAATCCATTTTCAAATGCATCCAGGTGCTTGGTGGAGTCCAGTCCCTTGAAGTTTTGGGCGGAGGGCCCTGCTGTTTTTCCGGCTGCCAGCCGTGGGCTGTCCTTTGCTCCTGGACTGACCTCTTGTAGTGTCCCCTGCATGAACTCAGCTACACCTGAGACCCAGCAAGGACACACACCATCCTTCTCGTCCGGCTACTTGCTTCCTCTGCTTTGCTGCGTCTGATGGGCGCCCCTGCCTCCCTCTGTGACTTTGAACATGTCAAGTGATCAAACAGGGTTCATTCCCATAATCCAGGATCATCTCTCTATTTTAAGATCCATGACTTCAATCGGATCTGCAAAGTCCCTTTTTGCCAGGAACGTGTCACCTTCACAGTTTCTGGGGATCGGGGCATGGAAATCTCTGGGAGATGATTATTCTGCCTATCATCAGGCCAGACGTGATCGTCGTGGGACCATCCTCACTGCTTTAGGGAGCAGGAGTCAGTTAGATCTCTAGATTTATCTTTTTTTTCTTTAAGATTTTATTTATTTATTTGAGAGAGAGGTAGAGAGAGAGAGCATGAGCAGGGAGAGGGGCAAAGGGAGAAGCAGACTCCCCGCTGACCAGGGAGCATGATGTGGGCCTCCATCCTGGGACTCCGGGACCATGACCAAAACTAGACACAGATGCTTAACCAACTGAGCCACCCAGACGACTTCTGGATTTATCTTTGAAAGACAGCTACACCCAAACACCTGTGTGTGCGTACACACACACACACACACACACACACACACACCCAGTGTCGTTTCAGAGTGCTTTCATCTGCTCTGTCTGCCATAACTAAGTACCACACACACTAAAGAGCTTGACCAACAGGATTTCATTTTCTGACCCACGTTTTTTTTTTCAACACTGTGTGAACATCTACACGCAAATATCCTCTTCTCAGGAGGACACGACCCGTAGGATCTCGTTTTATATTAATTACCTCTGTAAAGACGCT
>JAPYYM010004275.1:0-10264 GCA_028534135.1 Potos flavus
TTAGGATTGTTTGTTCCAGCCCTTTGAAAAATGCCAGTGGAATTTTGATCGGGATGGCATTGAAAGTATAGATTGCTCTGGGCAGTACAGACATTTTAACCATGTTTATTCTTCCGATCCATGAGCATGGAATGCTTTTCCACCTTTTTGTGTCTTCTTCAATTTCTTTCATAAGTGTTCTATAGTTCCTCGAGTACAGATCCTTTACCTCTTTGGTTAGGTTTATTCCCAGGTATTTTATAGTTCTTGGTGCTATAGTAAATGGAATTGATTCTCTAATTTCCCTTTCCATATTTTCATTGTTAGTGTAAAATGAAAGCAACTGATTTCCGTGCATTGATTTTGTATCCTGCCACAGTACTGAATTGCTGTCTGAGTTGTAGTAGTTTGGGGGTGGAGTCTTTTGGGTTTTCCATATAAAGTATCATGTCATCTGCAGAGACAGAGTTTCACTTCTTTGCCAATTTGAATACCTTTTATTTCTTTTTGTTGTCTGATTGCTGTTGCTAGGACTTCTAGTATTATGTTGAACAAGAGTGGCGAGAGTGGGCATCCTTGTCACGTTCCTGATCTCCAAGGGAAGGCTGTCAGCTTTTCCCTATTGAGAATGATATTCACTGTGGGCTTTTCTTTTTTCTTTTTTTTCTTTTATAGATTTTATTTATTATTTATTTGACAGAGAGATCACAAGTAGGCAGAGAGGCAGGCAGAGAGAGAGGGGGAAGCAGCCTCCCCGCTGAGCAGATAGCCGGATGTGGGGCTCAATCCCAGGACCCTGGGATCATGACCTGAGCCGAAGCCAGAGGCTTAACCCTCTGAGCCACCCAGGGGCCCCTCGCTGTGGATGTATCATAGATAGATTTTATGAAGTTGAGGAATGTTCCTTCTATCCCTATACTTTGAAGAGTTTTAATCAGGAATGGATGCTGTATTTTGTCAGATGCTTTTTCTGCATCAATTGAGAGGACCGTGTGGTTCTTTTCTCTTATTGATTTGTTCTATCACACTGATTGATTTGAGAATGTTGAACACCCTTGCATCCCAGAGATAAATCCAACCTGGTCATGGTGAATAATCTTTTTAATGTGCTGTTGGATCCTATTAGCTAGGATCTTGTTGAGAATCTTGGCATCCATATTCATCAGGGATATTGGTCTGAAATTCTCCTTTTTAATGGGGTCTTTGCCTGGTTTGGGGATCAGGGTAATGCTGGCTTCATAGAAAGAGTATGGAAGTTTTCCTTCTGTTCCTATTTTTTGAAAGAGTTTCAGGAGAATAGGCATTATTCTTTGAATGTTTGGTAGAATTCCCCAGGGAATCAGTCAGGTCCTGGTCTCTTGTTTTTTGGGAGGTTTTTGATCACTGCTTCAATCTCGTTATTAGGTAGTGTTCTATTCAGGTTGTCAATTTCTTCCTGTATCAGTCTTGGAAGTTTATAGGTTTCCAGGAATGCATCCATTTCTTCTGGGTTGCTTAACTTATTGGCATATAGCTGTTGATGATAATTTCTGATGATTGTTTCTATTTCCTTGGGGTTAGTCATGATCTCTCCACTTTCATTCATAATTTTGTTAATTTGGGTCCTCTCTCTTTTCTTTTGGATTAGTTTGGCCAGTGGCTTACCGATCTTATTGATTCTTTCAAAAATACAACTTCTGGGATCGTTGATGCATTCTGTTGTTTCTCTAGTTTCTTACTCGTTGATCTCTGCTCTAAGCTTGATTATTTCCCTTCTTGTGCATGGGGTTGGCTTAATTTTTTGTTGAATTTCCAGTTCTTTAAGGTGTAAATAGAACTGGTGTATTTGGGATTTTTCAATTTTTTTGAGTGAGGCTTGGATGGCTATGTATTTCCCCCTTAGGACTGCCTTAGCTGTATCCCATAGGATTTCGGCCCATGTGTCTTCATCATCATTGGTTTTCATAAATTGTTCAAGTTCTTCTTTGATTTCCTGGCTGATCCAAACATTATTGAGCAGATTTGTCTTTAGCCTCTAAGTGTTTGAATTCCTTCCAAACCTTTTCTTGTGGTTGAGTTCCAGTTTCAAAGCATTGTGGTCTGAGTATATGCAGGAAATCATCTCAGTCTTTTGGTATCAGTCGAGTCCTGATTTGTGACCCAGTATGTGGCATATTCTGGAGGAAGTTCCATGTGAGCTCGAGAAGAATGAGTATTCTGTTGTTTTAGGGTGGAATGTTCTATGAGGTCCATTTGGTTCAATGTGTCACTCAAAGTTCTTGTTTCTTCGTTGATTTTCTGTTTGAATGATCTGTTACTGAGAGTGGAGTGTTAAGATCTCCTACAATTAATGTATTCATATCAATATGACTCTTTATTTTGATTAACAGTTGGCTTATGTGGTTGGCTACTCCTATATTGGGGGCATAAATATTTACAATTGTTAGATCTTCTTGGAGGACAGACTCTTTAAGAATGATGTAGTGTCCTTCTGTATCTCTGATTATAGTCTTTAGCTTTAAATTTTATTCATCCGATATGAGAGAATTGCTACCCCAGCTTTCTTTTGAGGCCCGTTGGAATGAAAGATGGTTTTCCATCCCTTCACTTTCAGTCTGGATGTATCTTTAGGTTCCAAATGTGTGTCTTGTAGACAGCATATGGACGAGTCCTGTCGTTTTATCCAGTCTACAACCCTGTGCTGTTTTATGGGAGCATTTAGGCCGTTCACGTTGAGAGTGATTATTGAAAGATAAGTTTTTATTGACATCATGTTGCCTGCGAAGTCCTTGTTTCTATAGATTGTAAGTTTCTGTTCTGTGTCACTCATGGGTTCTTTCTTCTTTTGTAGAACCCCCCCTTAATATTTCTTGTAGTGCCGGCTTGGTAGTCACATACTCTTTTAAACCTTGATGGTCTTGGAAGCTCTTTATCTCTCCATCCATTTTGAATGTCACCTTGCTGGATAAAGTATTCTTGGCTGTGTGTTCTCATTTAGTGCCTTGAATATATCCTGCCAGCCTTTGCTGGCTTGCCAGGTTTCTGTGGACAGGTCTGACGTTATTCTGATGGTTCTTCCTCTGTACATAAGGAATCTCTTACCCCTAGCTGCCCTCAGGACCTCTTGTCTAAAATTATAATTTGTGAATTTCACAATTATGTGTCTGGGTGTCTTTCTAGACTCGCTGATCTTGGTGGTTGTCCTTTCTGCCTCTAGGACACAGACACTTGTTCCATTCCCCAAATTGGTGAAATTTTCATCTAGAATAGCCTTTTTGATTTCGACTTCATTAGATTTTAGTTTTTATTTCTCCAGAAAGGCATTCTCTAGTGTCCTCTATGCTTATTTCAAGCCCAGCTAGTATCTTTATACTCGTTATTCTGAACTCTAGTTCGGACATCTTACTTATGTCTATACTGATTAAGTTCCTGGCAGTCAGTACTGCCTCTTGTTCTCTTTTTCGAGGTGAGTTTTTCTGTCTTGTCATTTTGTCCAGCAAAGAACAGATGAATGAGAGAACAAAATACTAAAATGGCAACAACCCCAGAGAAAAATACACTAAACAAATCAGAGGAGCCTGAAACTGAAAAAAAAATAAAAATAAACAGAACAAAACCCCTAAGAAACAAAGAGAATATCATGGGACAGGTAGGGAAAACAGAGCAATACACTGGATCCTGTGTCTATTTTGATCTGTTTCTTAGAAAAACCAGACCCCCAAATTGTAAAGTCTTATGTATGTACAAAAGTAAAAGTAAATACAATGAAAGGATAGATTGTAACAGCAAAAATGAAACTTAAAAGTAAAAAAACAAAAAAAAAAAGAGGGAAGATACTCAGCCAGGTGAACAGAGCAGAGCTCTGTTCAGATATATGTATGTGTATATATATATATATATATATACATATATATACATTTCTGTTCATATATATAGATAGATAGATAGATACCATACATCCTGAGTGTATTTTGGTTGGTTTTTTAGAAGAAACTCCATCTCAAAATTGTAAAGAAGGATACTCTTATATAAATATATATATGAAATACATACAATATTAGTATATAATACATTATATGTAATAATATATTGTAAAATATTTATATATTTTATAAATTTCCATATTTACATATATTTAAAAATATATTTTGTAAAATATATTTTGTGTATATAAATATATATATGCAAAAATAAAATTAAATATACTGAAAGGATAGAATGTATCCTTAAAAATGAAAATTTAAAAAGACTTTAAGAAAACAAAAAAAACCTAGAAAACCTAACAGACAAAAACAAAAACAAGAGGAGGAGGAAGAGGAAGAAGAAGAAGAAAAGACAATATGATTAGGCAGTTGAAGAGAACAGAGCAATACTCTAGATTCTGGTTGTACTTTGGTCTGTTAGAAGAAACTGCACCCCAAAATTTAAAGAAAGAGAAACTTAAATATTTACAAAAGCAAAATTAAATACAATGAAAGGATAGAAAGTAAGTACAAAAATGAAAAGTTAAAGATTAAAAAAGAGTTGATAAAATAAGAAATTGGTTGAAAAAAGAAAGAAAAAAATTAAAATTGAAAGAAAGTCGTGAATGGATAAAGAAGATGTGGTCCATATATACAATGGAATATTATGCAGCCATCAGAAAGGATGAAACCCAACTTTTGCATCAACATGGATGGGACTAGAGGATATTATGCTGAGTGAAGTAAGTCAAGCAGAGAAAGTCAGTTATCATGGTTTCACTTACTTGTGGAACCTAAGGAATAACATGGAGGACATTAGGAGAAGGAAGGAAAAGTGAATTGGGGGAAATTGGAGGGGGAGACGAACCATGAGAGACTGTGGACTCTGAGAAGCAAACCGAGAGTTTTAGAGGGGAGGGGGATGGTGGGATGGGTGAGCCTGGTCGTAGGTATTAAGGAGGGCACTTATGACATGGAGCACTGGGTATTGTACATAAACAATGGAACTTGGAACACTGCATCAAAAACTAATGATGTATTTTATGGTGACTGACATAACACAATTAAAAAAAAAAAAGACAAAATCGTGGGAAAAACCCATGAATTCTATACACTATATTCCCCTAGCGCTGGGGTTTTGGCATTCTCAGTGATCAGTAAACTTGAGTGTTCAGTAAAGCTGGGTGTTCTTGCTGATCATCTGAGGAAGGAGCCTTTTGCCTTGATTCTGAGGTGTCTTTGCCCCGGGGCGGAATTGCACTGCTCTTGCCAGGGGGCCAAGCTAAGTAATCTGCTCCGGTTTGCTCTATATGGCTTTTGTTCCCTGAAGGCTTTCTGTGCCTCTTTAGAGGATGAGAATGAAAATGACAGCCTCCCAAACTCCAGCCCCAGATCCAAGAATTTGAGGCTCCATTCCTCAGTGCACCCTCAGGGAAAAGCAGTGAATCATTCCAGTCTCCCTAGTCTCTGTCTGTTCTCTGTGCTCACCCAGCCTGTGACTGAGCATTTGTATCTCAGGCCGGGACCCCGTTCGAGTTTCCAAACCCTACAGACTCCTGCAGGGCACATCGAAGCCACTCCTTCCAGGGAGGAGAGGGGATCTTGCTGGTCTGGCGTTTGCTGGGCCCCTGCGCAGAGAGCAGTCACCTGTCTGTGCCACAGTTCATGGCTTATGGCAACCTGGAGCTGAGAGTCCACTCCTAGGCTTGATGATTCCAGCAAGATTCCCTGCTCTGATGCCTGGGAGCTCTGCCACACTCGGGAACCCCTGTTATTTCTGTGACCTGGGGATCCTGAGATGACACTGTCCCACCTAGGATTCTGCCCTGCTTCACCACCTGGGCGCCTTTCTGGCAGGAATGTCCCTCACCAGAGCAAACTTCTAAAAGTCCTTATTTTGCAAACCTCTACTATATCATATCACTTTCCATTACCTCCCTGCAGTTTATCTTCCCATATGTATCAACTCCAATTAGCTTCTCCACACCTCCTACCTTGTAGAAAGAGGTCGCTTTTATATTTCTAGAGTTGCAGCTACTCTCTTCTTACATCTCTGGGTGAGTTCACAGGTGTTCAGAATGATTTGATAGCTGTCTAACTGAATTCCTGCGACCAGATGAAATTAAGGTCTCAAATTTCTCCGCCATTTTGGAGTCTCTGGGGGAATACATTTTAAATTGCAACCTGATACATATATAGATACATGACAAAAGTTACCAAAATATTTATTCTAGCCTACAATACATGATGATAGACTTTAATCTACTTCATTTATTTTTGATGCCATGTGCAACTTCCGAAAATGTCCAAAAATAGAGAAATGATTATTGATGATATTTAACATTAAATAATTTAAAAAGATGATGCAGAGCTATAACTTGTAACTTAAAAAGAGCACACTATCTTGTTAAGAGGAAAAATGCTGTCAATGAATGTAAATATTATGCTATTTGTTGAAAAACACAGTTCAAAAGGATACACGAGCCAAAACTTGAACAAGTCCTTCTTTTGTCATAATACGTTTCTGAGTTTTCGGAATGTTTACATTCAAAACATAAAGGTAGACAGCTAATATTTATTGAACATTTACTGTGTGTGCCAGGTGCTGACTCAAACTTTACATGTATTATTATTTCCTTAATCCCCCCCAAACCTGAGATGGTATGACCATCCATTTTAAAGAGTGGAAATGGAGGCTCAGAGACTCACAGTAAATTGCCTGAGGTTGAAGTGAAGAAAAGGGCAGAGCTGGAACTCAAACCCATGTATGTCAGACAACAGAGTTTGTGCTGCCTCGTAGAGAGTAGACTGGAGGATGACGCCAGTTAGGATGGGCTGATGTTACTGTGGGTAACGCTGTGCTGTGGGTAATGTAGCGCTGTGTCTCAGCGGCTTCTACTAGTGAAGTATCTTTCTAGCACCTGCCACATGTCCACATGGTCGTCTTGGGACCAGGATAAAAGAGCACCCACTATAGGCAACCGCCAGGTGCTATATGAGATGGACAGAGGGGGAGCCAGACTCAGTCCCAAGTGTTCTGTTCGAGTGGGCACGTCTCACTCCCTCTCACATCTCACTGATCAGAGCTCGTCACAGGACTGGGTCCAACTTCCTGAGTCAGAAGACACCCTGACATGCTTGGTGGAGCCTCTTGGGGCCACCACATGGTGCCAGTCCATCCCAGGGACTGTGCAGGGTCAGAGGAGGGGCGTGGGATATTGGTAGGAAATGACGCAGGACTAAGTCAGGGTGGGTTTGCTTTATCCTCGACCACATAGGATTGATATGTTTCAGTCTGTTAGGTATGATTTTGAGACCATACAGTGTTCTCACGCCAAGATTCCAGGATATTCCCAGCCAAAGACATATTTTATTACAATTGTATTGTGCTCATATCATTCAGTTCCAATATAGCTCTTTTTCTTTTCTATTTCTTTACTCCTATTTCATTTATAGAGGTACTTCTCAATTTCTAAACATATGGTAATTTCTAGTTAGCTTTTTATCAGTGATTTCTAGCACATTATGTTACCACAACATGCTCTGTGTGATTTCATGCCTCTGAAACAGACTGAAATTTCCCTTATGGCCAAAGTAAGTCAGGTGCATTTTTGTAACTGTATCCTATGTAACTGTATCCTATGTGCAACATTTTTGTAACTGTATCCACAGTGGTATATGGATGTGGACAGATGTATGGGGATAGCTGTGGGATTCACATGGTTTGCCATCAAGATCTACATCTTATGGATGTTCTGTCTGCGTTGGGTTGCTGAGAGAGGCTTGAAACCTCCTACTCTGGTTGTGTATTTGACTGTTGTTGCAGTTTGGTCCTCCTCTGCTTTATACGTTGTTCAGCCAATGGCTCTAGGGTGGGAGTTTGGAAAGGAAGGAGAGAGCACCCAGAAGAGGGAATAGGGACCTGGGTTGGAGGGAGCAGAAACAAGAAGGATGGCCAAAGTTCCCGAGAGGACCTATCGTTGGGATGGCACGTGGTGGGGTATCAGGTGGGAAGGGGCTTTTTACAAATGAGGTCACCTGTGGCATCCATGTTGATCTACTAGGGGCAAAGGCAGCTGATTTGTTGGGAGAGAGTGTAAAGCCTCTGGGTTGCTAAGGAAACATTGAATCAGGGCAAGGCTTGGAGAAGATGGATCCTCCTCCACACCAGCTGCTCCTGAGAGTCTACTAGCTGCCACTGTGTCCTATGATGTAGTGATTTACTAATCTGCTGACCTCCTAACCTTTCTCAACCCCGCTCCTTCCCCTGGAGTACTTAATCTGACCCTGACACTGTCCCCGACCCCTTCTTCTCCTGACAAGTGCCTCTATTTCTGCACTGCTCTCATCCCTAATTATCCCCCTGTCTCCTTTCTCACCCCTCCCCACCCCTACCACCCCAACCTCTTCCCCTGACCATCTCCACCTTCTCCCTGGGGCCCCAGCACCCCTTGAAAGAACTAGGACATGAAGGTGCAGAGGCTGCTCTTCTGGCTCCTCTTGCTCCGATGTCCCAGTTCCCCAAACCCAAATGTGGTGAAATATGGCATTTCAGTGGTATCTTCTCCTCCTTCTTCCTCCTCCTCCTCCTCCCTCCTCCTCCCTTCTCCCTCCTCCCTCCTTCTATTTCTTGGAGAGAGAGAAAGGGTACAGGTGCGGGGGGAAGGGCTGAGGGGGAGGGAGAGAAAAAAGCCCCAAGCCAGTTGTGCAGTGAGCCTTAAGCCCAAAGGGGGGCTCAATCTGAGGACCATGAGATCATGACTTGATCCATACCAAGACTATGTCACTTAACTGACTGAGCCATCCGGGTGACTCAAAGCTGCTAGTGTTGTTTTCCTTCCTACCGGGATCTTTCACATGGTAGTTAAATAACAGCTTTTTCATGGGTTTCTTGATGGGAAATGCAGAAGCACTTCAGATGTTCCTGAAGACAGGGCACCATAGGGCAGGTTTCTCTGAAGGGGTTGTGGCCACAGGCATCCACCTCAAGTTTTGGGTCCTGTCTGTGGTGCTTGGTCCAAGAAAAGCAGCTTTGGTAGGATGGAAACCTGAACATGCCAGGTTTATAGTGTCAAGAAGGAAGGATTTGTGAAGATACGAAAAGCCATTGAGCTCTTTGTCCTAAAAAGGGGGCTTGAATGATATGTACATTATATCTCATTAAAATTATCTTTAAAAACGTCAGGAACTCAGGACCCCTGGGTGGCTCAGATGGTTAAGCGTCTGCCTTCGGCTCAGGTCATGATCCCAGGGTCCTGGGATCAAGCCCCGTATTGGGCTCCCTGCTTGGCAGGGAGCCTCCTCCCTCTCCCTCTGCCGTTGGCCTCTGTGCTCTCTCGCTCTGTCAAATGGATAAATAAAATCTTTTTTAAAAATGTCAGGAACTCTAATTTATAGGAGCTATGGGTATTAGAGTGGCTCCTGAAAGCCTGGTCAAGCTCCTGCTTCAAGCCTTGTAAGTTTAGGGTTCATCTTATGTGTAGTTTGAGCTATCAGCACATTGTTCATATTTGTGAAGTTTGGTGGCCCTGGGAACAGTGGTATCTTAAGCATTGGTGTTAGGACTAGAGTGTTAAAAAGTGAAATGTCCTTTGTGCTCCGTAATTCCTGGTTTGTTGACTTTAACAACTTCTGAGTCAACCCTTTTCTTCTGGTCTTGGAGGCTCTCCCCAGGGACTGTGTGTCTGTGTCCCACCAGGTCCATGGGAGACCTGAGAAGCCCAGCAGACACTAAGTGACCACATCCTGCTGCGACATTTGTCACAGGAAAATCACTAGGAGTGATCAGGAAGTGAATGAGTTGTTGTCCTTTCTTTGGCCACGTATGTGCAGTGGTGACTTCCCCAAAGTAAAAAGGTCCTGGATGTCCTTAGGATTGTCCAAATATAAAGAAATTTAGGGTTCCCAGTATGAATATTTTATTCTATTGTTAAAAAGTGAAACCCCATACCCCCAGGAGAGAGAGAAAGAGACACACAGACAGATAGGGAACACCCCTAGAATTAAGCAGACTTCTTTAGACCGGCTCGCACCAGATTCTTAGGGATCTGGAAAGTGCCAATAGTCAGGAAGGATCTGCGTACTGAGGCAGAATCATCCCACATGAATACCTCCAGTCAAAATAGACTCAATTCTGTTTCTTTTCAGTCTTCAGAGGAGGACATTTCTTGGTAGTCTTTATTGGAATTAGTCCTCTCTACCTGGGCTGCATCTCATAGATCAGTTCAGCTTTCTCACCCTATGTCATCTCTGGGATCTTGTATCAACTAACCGCTCTTGCATTTCTCACCTCCCCCTGCTCATGGCCACTGTCTGTGAGAACCTAGTGTTATTGGCCCCATTGG
>JAPYYM010004276.1:0-10263 GCA_028534135.1 Potos flavus
GTGACCTCCACGGCCTGGGGGTTCCTGCAGAGGGGTTCGCTGGCCTGATCTGATCGTTCATTTGCAGGTTCTCCCTGGGCTCCTGCTCCCACGCCAGGCATGCCGTGAGGCCCTGGGGACACGGACACAGGAAGGTCAATACCCAGGTCCTAGAGGAATCCCAGCAGGGCCGGCTTGTAAGCAGAGCTGAAGAGCATGATCTCGCACGTCTGTGCTGGACATGATCAGAGCAGCAGGGGGCGGGGGGCACCACACTGTCCTCAGGAGCCCGCCCTTCTCTTCCTAATCCAGACTAGAGCCTGGGCAGGCACCTAGCTTAGTGGGGGGCCCGACAAGCCCAGACAAGCTGAAGAGGGACGTTTCTGCCCATGAACTACATCCTAGTCCAGGGGTGTATCAAGGGGGGCAGCTCAGAGCTGAGCACTCGGGGGACAAGGAATGAGGGAGATGCTCCTGGTGCCCTTGCAGTGACTACCAGGGGCCAGGCCTCCTGTCCCCATGAGCGGGACGACACAGAGTTTGGGTTTGAGAATTCTCAGACCATTTCAGAGACTCTCAAACTGATGTCCTCTGGCCATTAAAGGGAGCAGCAAGGAGCACCCTGACCTTGGGATCAGCTCCCATCACTTGGCTAAGCTCACCGTGCACTGGAGTCGGTGCCCCTCTCACCTCCTGTGCTACTAGAATGTTCTACAGCTGCCCCGGCCACGTGGTGTGAGATATCTTCAGTGTAAATGCGTCTGCAGGCCAGACAGCCCTTGGCCCACAGCGTGCAGACAAGGACTGGTTGTCAGGTGACTCCCAGAAGCAGGGGAAAAGTAAAAATATTTCGGTCCTTCTTGATCTTAGGTATCAGGATTAGGAACCTTTTTGTCTCAGGCCTAAGTATGTGTTTTGTCCCTTTGACACACATTTTGGCCAATCCCAGCTAGGACCCAGAATCCGGGTGATTCTCCATGCGAAAGCTAGCATATTTTTTCCTAAGTAAGTGAGTGATTCCAGATTACGTCCCACTTTCACTTGCTCCAGGGGCTATCTGCAATTATAGAAAACTCTACGAGGGGCAGATATCCATGTGTACTGGTCACACAGGTCTTTGGTTCTCTTGGCGACCTTAGGAAATCAGATGGGTAACCGTGGTTGATTCAGAGGCCTCAAAAGCAAGTGCAGAGGACACCTGTGGGAAAGGCACGAGCTTTTCCTGGAGGATGTGTCTTCCTTCTGGCTGGCAATGACAAAATTCTTAATCCCAGGAGGAAAATAGCTGTGGAGCAAAAGAACCCCGCTCTTCAGCTTATGCTGCCCTTGGTAATGGCCTCTTGGCTCAGGTCACTTGGCAAGAGGCACTCACTCAACACTTTCCCCACCATAGAACTTTATATATCATGGACCTGTATGTATACCCTCCTATACATAGCCCGATTTTCATACATGAATTAGATTATAAAGGAAAGAAACCAAGAAGGCAGGGTTTCTATCTCAGAGAAAGCAACCTCACTTCGGGGACAGAAGGAGTCTCTTCCTTTGCCGTCTGCTCCCCCGCCAGACCCTCGGGGGGATCAAGGAGGACACAGATGGGCTGTCAGTCATGGCCAGGGCCGCTCAGGACTTAGGGCGCTTTGCTTGATGGGAGCACAGGGCCAGAGCGTGTGGACGTGGATGGGTAACGAGCACGGACTGAGCTGCTGCTGGGCCACTCTCCTTGGTAGTTGAAAGAAGGCAAAGCAGAGGAGATGGAAGGAAATGAGAAACAGAGTCCTTGGCCTTGTAGCTGCAGGCAGCCTCCAGCCAGGCGCGTCGGTCTGCCCAGAGGACCAAACTGCCCGCCATGTTTTGAGGGCCTCTTCCCCGCACTCCTCCTGCCCGATCTGCAGCTCCTCTCCGTGGTTTCTACCTCCTTGACCTCTTCCAAGACCGTTTCAGCCTCCGTGGAGGCAAATGTGCTGCTCAGCACTTCTTTTTTGGGGTGGGATTTCATGCTCGATTAAAAAGCAAAATCATATCGGCGGAAAAGATTTAATGATTGGCCCACACGTGCCATTGTACTCCTTCGCTAGTCCTCTGTCATGAAGAGAAGCCGCCGCGGAAGCTAAGAGAGCACGGAAACACTGGATTTAACAATAACCGTTATTAATCAGATGGTGTTTTCTTCATCCAGTCCTCCTATGTGTAGTCACCGAGGGAGGGGGCTGTCCTCGTGCTGGTGGCAATTACATTCGCTGTGGAGCGGAGAGATGGAGGGAGGGCTGACGTGCTCACCGCGCTGTACGAGAGCATTGCGACGAGGGGGAGGGGCACCGGGGCTAATGACCACAGTGGCACTCAGACTTCCTACTTGTCACCGTCCCCAGGGTGTGCGGCTCTGACGGGATTTCAGGGGTTTAGGGCTCCCGGTGATGATGTGGCCACATAAGCCACACTCACACGTGGATTCTTACTGGCTTTGTGCCAGCCACTGGGGAGTGACCCAGACCCAGCAGAAGGTGACTCAGTTGTCCTACGTAGCGCCTTCCATGCTCAGAGTCCGAGAGCGGACCAGGAGCAGGTGGTCTTTCTACGTGCTTTTCACACGCGTCAGGACACCAATGTCTGTGCAACGCGCATACCTAGAGCTACCGTTGGGGAAGCAGACATGGCGAGATCTGAAGCCTCAGGGATTGGCCGGTCGGTGCCCCGGGGCTGGAGCGTTTCCCTGGACGGAGGCCGGGTGCAGAGCTGTCCCTTGGGCCTAGACTCTTCCTCTATCTTTGGAGAACCCTTCCCCCGTCCTGGGTCACCCAGATTTTCCTTGTGTTGAAGTAGGTGGTCACATAGGCACCTGGTCAGTTTCACCAGTTACATGTGTCCCCCGCAGTAAGGAAACAGACTCGCATCAGCGGCGTGGGTGGGGCGTGTGCCATCCACCGCCCTGCGATGGCCACCGGGGGAGGGACCCACGGGCCATAGGACACCATTGCACACTACAGACACTGATCTTGCTGTGTTGCTTCTCCTTTCTGTGAATGCAGCGTGTTCTAACCCATGCCACGTGTGTAGAGCCTCCTTGGCGACTCTGAACCCACAGCAGATCCGGTGGGCCGAGGTGTGTGGGCTCCTGCTTCTAGGGTTGGCATCCTCAGCATCTTTGCTGTCCTGCATGCCGCTGGGAGTCTTCATCTGGCATTGGTAGCCAGGCCCTCCTGCTTGACAGCTGCTTTTGTTCATGGGACCCATCGAGGCCGCCTTTTAATGACTGTGTTCGGGATCTCTGTGGGCTCGGGGACTTGTAGGCACACACACAGATGCTGGAACTTCTTGCAGGAGGACCGATGGTTCCATCGATGAGTGATGGGTGCCGTTCAGTAGTCCAGACCATCAGCCCCGGGGACACACGCCGGGTTCACATTTTGTTTCTTCCACTTAAGAGTTTGGGACTTGGACACATTCATATCTGCGCCACACTTTCTCCATCTGAGGCATGGGGATACTGGGCCAACCTCCAGGTACTGGCCTCCCCCTCTCCTCCCCTCCTCCCTATCTGAGCAAGTTAACACCGCAATTTGTGACATATAAGTGAGACATCTCTCCTGGGGAAACACACACACACAAACCACCTAGACCCACACACCCCTTAATACGTACACACTATCCACACCACTGAGAGGGAACGCAGCTGTTCCCGGGATTATAGAATATGGTGGCAGTTCTTTATCCGGAACCGAAATTTCTTTCCCCACACTCAAGTCCTCTCAGTCCCCAAGAAGCTGGAATCGGGATGGCTCGCCAGACCGAAGCCAGTAAAAAATAAAAAAGCTCCACCCTCATTCCCTAGATGTTTCTTCCTTTAGTAATGGGGTGATTCCAGAGTATGTACCATGTCACGGCTTTTGAGGCTGCCCGCAGTGACAGAAACCTCGCCCTGACTTTCCCATAGCCGTGGCCTAAAGAAATGGCTTTGGGAAAGAGAGTGACTTTGAGGATGGAAAATGAGAGGAGGGTGGGGGCGTGGAAGGCAAGACCAGGGATTAAGGGAGAAAAAAGTGACCAACCAGGTCAAATTACTTCAAGCAAAAATTCAACACCCACAGAACTTACCACGCTGTTGATGACCCAGGTAGGCACAGGCCAGGTGAAACAGGCTGGGGGAGACGTCTGGAAAGTCACCCGTGTGGTATCGATCACAGCGCACCATCATTCCAATTCCAGAAATTACCCCCAGGCTCTATCTTCTGTTGCATTCAAATCTGTCTTCTGGCTTACCTTTGTTTTTTTACGCTCTTAATGTTTAGTCAGCAAGACAATCGGCTGGATCCACTCGGCATGTTGCTTTCACTAAACGCACAAAGTCGGACATGTGATGATTTCACTTGTAGGTGGAATCTAAAAAAAAGCGAAACAGGCAAAGAAACCACCAATAAAGCAGAAACAGACCCGTAAACACAGAAAACGAGCCCGTGGTTGCTGGAGGGGAGGGGAAGGGAGGGGAAGGGACAGGCAAACTGGGGGGAGGGGAGGGGGAGGTACAGGCTTCCAGTTGCGGAAGGAATAAGTCGCAGAGACGAAAGGTACAGCATAGCGAATGGTCATTGGTAGTGTGGTGGTGATGTATGGTGACAGCGGGTAGCCACACTTGCGGCGAGCACAGCCTAACGCACAGAGCCGTCGAATCACTATGTCGTACATCTGAAACTCAGGTAACACTAACGTAACACCACGTGTCAGCTACAGTTCAGTTAAAAACAAAAACAAACCCTAAATGAAAAAAAAAATGTTTATTTCAATCATCAACTCAGCAGTGCATAACGGAATTCAGGAGCAAAACAAACAAACAAAAACTGTAGAAATTTAATTTGAAATTCAAGAAAGAGGTCCAGGAAAGAGAAATTAACCAAAGTCTCAAAGAGTAAAGTCTATCGCCGTATGGACTACTGAGCACATAACGTTTTGAAATTGGCTTTGGACTACGAAAATTTTGATCTAGGATCCAAAGGGAATCCATTGTTGTTTTTTCTTCTCTTCTCTACATTTTACAGTGCGTGAAAGGAAGAGAAATCTCATTCTTCACAGGACACGTTATTTTCCTCATATGTTCTTTTTTTTTCAATTAATTTATTTTTAGCACAAGTAGTTCTATTTGCTCCCTGGATATTCGCAGAAAAATTGCCGTTGTAGATCCTTCAGCGTAAAGAGAGTCAGTATCCAATGGGTCTCAAAAGAAAAAAAAAAAAAGAATAAAACGCAGTGGCTCGAAAGTGGATATTTTGGTGAATGGAAGATGTGAGATACATTGCTGATATTGAAAAAGGAACAATTTCCAATAACCATATGGAGGGGAAAAAACCCTCCTAGGTGGGATCCGAGGTCCGTGCACAGGGCAGCCCTGGGTCTCGTGCTGGGATAGTAGTGCTTTTCCGTTTCTCAAAGTCGCGACCCAGAATCCAGGTTCGGCAGACAGACCGACCTTCCCCTGCCAGTGACCAGATTCTTCCCAGATGCCCAGATTCCATTCTTTGCATGTTCTTACTTCTCAGGAATGATGGCCAGAGGTGAACCCGGGGGAGCTCCGGGACCCAAATCGAGTAGCTGATTCTCTCTCTGATTCTATTTGAAATGCTGACTCTTCAGGTCACCAGAAATCTTCAGGTTGTTGGTGAATGTGTCCACGTCTGTGGTCCTAGCCACGGTGGAGAGATAAACAATGTACCAAATAGGCAGAATATATGGCCCGGTCATTGAAGACACCCGCCTACCCCTTCTGCATTTAAGTTGGTTTATTTCTGCCCTCTCCACTGTGGATAGAACTTTTCCACACAAATCTTTCTTGAACTTCCAAACGGGGATTTGGTTGAAGACCCGTGTTACAGCAGACTCTGTCCTAAAGCCAATCGATAAACATGCAACAAACTCATGAATGATGGAAATAAGCAATATAAGACATATGGGGCACTATAATTTTTGAAATACTTTTCTTTTTCCTTTCTTTTTTTCGATTGTACTCTCCCAAATCAGACAGATACCCCGTTAGTATTGCAATTTTTCCCCCCAGGAATTTAAGAAAAATGACCGTTTTATGTGGAGTATCTTGTGGGGAAATCGAGAACAGAGGTAGGCACTTTCCTTGTCTAAAAGAGAGTCAAGTTCAGGCCTGGGCATGGTGGGGAGATGCTGGGCTTTGGCAGCAATTTAGAGCCCAGAGGAGGTCGTGGGGGGGGGGCAGGGCGAGAGCGCTGGATGGGGAGCGCTTCATGAGTTGGGTCACGCTTCCAAATAACAGGTGCCTCAGAGGAAACCAACCTGCCTGGTGACCAACTCAAGTGGCTCACCCGTGCCCAGAGCGGGACTCGGGTGTGCGCCTTTATCTGTGGTCTGCTCTGCACTCAAGGCTGAGGAGCACTGGTGCAGGAGGGGCACGGGAGGGCAAAATGCCACATTTCCGATAATTCCCACTTTTCATAAGGAGAACCAACTGCCGTGTCAATTATGTCTGCGTCCTTAGCGGGGAAGGCTCTTACTCTGGAAATTGAGCATCCGTGGGTTCATCAGGAGAATCTCTCTCGGCTGGGACTCTGGTCCTTGCCATGAACAATCAGCCTGCCCGTGGCTGCCACCTGGGTCCAATGCCGTTCTTCTGAGACACCCGCAAAGTGTAGAGGGCACGAGGTCGGACTGATCCCCAAATCAGTCTCACTCTGGGGTCCTGGGGCTTAGGACTTCAACAGATGAATTGGGAGGGTGGTGGGGACACAATTAGGCCCATAACAGAATTTAAACTGTTATAACTTTGAATAGTCTTGTGAGGAGCAGGTGGTGAGGATAACCTCTAGTTATCAAGAGACAGGAGTGTTGACTAAACTGAGCAGTCGCAGGATCAGGTGGGTCCTCGCCCTCTGGTGGGCATTTCGGAAGGTAGAATGGATGAAGTAAGCCTGGATGGGGACGGGGAAGAGGGAAGGGCTTGCACAGTCTTTGACATAGCTCCACCTAGCGGCCAGCTGCGTTTACGACAGCTCCATTTACCAAAAGTTCCGTCTGTTGGCCACTCAAGAACTAAAATCCAGGGCGCCTGGGTGGCTCAACAGTTAGTTAAGTGACTGCCTTCGGCTCAGGTCATGATCCCGGAGTCCCGGGATCGAGTGCCGCATCAGGCTCCTGCTTCTCCCTCTGACCTTCTCCTCTCTCATGCTGTCTCTCTCTCTCTCTCTCTCTCTAATAAATAAATAAATAAAATCTTAAAAAACAGAAAACTAAAATCCACCAAGGCTCTCTATATCTGAGGAATAAAGGCCAAAATAAGGGAGGCACAACAGCAAAAACCCCTCAGATTTCACCGAGGGTTTGCTAATAAGGGTATTTAAAATAGGTATAATGTATGAACTGTTGTTATGACCTTCCCATCTTTCACCTTAAAAACATTTAAAATAGTGCTGGCTTTGGCAGTGTGTATACTCAAATTGGAGCAATACAGAGAGGGTTAGTGTGGCCCCCGTGCAAGGATGACACACGGATTCGGGAAGCATTCCATATTTTAAAATATATCTGTATATTGAAATAAGCTTCGTGATTTTTGCTACTGTTTCATTTTTATCCTTTAGTGCACGGTAAAATAAGATGGCAGCTTGAGATTTCTTCTTTCTAGTCATTGATTGGTAATAAAAACCAAAGTGAAGAGTGTATCTCCTAGGATGGGAGATACAAGAGACAAGACGTCTCTCCTCACTCTGGTTCCCCATGACTTCTTGGCAATTAGGTTGTGTGTCCATCGGCCTGGACTCACGTACTCTAAATAGTTGAGCTGAAGTGAAGGAAAATTTATACCAGTTATTGGTGAAGGGGGAATTTTAATTAATAAAGTTGAAGGTTTTAATCCCTGAAAAGTGTAAGTCAAAATGGGAATTTTAGTCACCATTGGGTGGCTTGCCACCCAATAAGCTTGAGATACAAACATATATGAATATTAATGAAATTGTTTTTAATTCATGAAAGTGCTATTTCTTTGGGCATTTTGGTTCAATGTCGCATAAAAACACTGGTAGTAAACTGTCATTAGTAAATCTCCTTTCTCTCAGAATTAAGCCAAAACAGTAATTGGATTAAAGCGGGGAGTCTGGGTGTGGCAGGGTGGGAAGAGAAACCTTTAGCAGAATGAGCCCCTTGTGGATCAATCTCACTCCAGAACTAGGTCACCACTGGAAGGAGCTGAGGCCAGAGAAGAATCTAGTAGAGGAGAGGTGAGTCCAACCTTACATGATTCCTTTTTCACTTTTTGGGCTTCTACGGAAGGTAAATAGGACAGAGTGAAGTCCAGGGAGCAGAGTACTTTATTCATACAGACAGTGTTGTTGAGATTGGCTCAGGTTCAGACGCAGTGTACACTTGGGCTCTCCGCTGTAGGAGTTGTGGGCAGGGCTAGATTTTCAAGATTGAGACTGGAGAGATGCCATAGGTTCCCTTTCCCTTAGTCAGATCATGGCTTGGACTGTTCTATGGGATGGTGCATGGAGTTTCCCCCATTGGCTTATTCCACCCCTCAGCTGCGGCCGTGAGTCTGAGCCAGCTGCAGGGGCTGAAGTTCCGAAGAACCCGCCTCCCTCACTAAGGGCTCAGGGTGAGGCTGGGCCAGCTGGGGAACTGGAGAGTCTCTGGGTCTAGGCTGCTGAAGTCCAGGAGAAATATATAGCGTGATTAAAATGAAAATTATGTGACTGTGCATTTTCTAGGAGCCACATTAAATATAGTAAAAGGAACCAAGTCAAAATAATTTTAATGGGCAAAATGTTATTTTGATAGGGGTTGTCATTATTGAAAAGAGCTTAAAATGAGATAGTGCTCATTTTCCTGTTAAGTGCTCGATTGCCAGGTGGGGTTGGTGGCTAAAGTACTGGACAGCTCAGGTGCCTTTCAGGGGTTTCCCTGGATATGGATAAGGGAATGCTCTCCCTCCATCACATTAGCAATGGATCCCATATATTGACATTCACTAAAAATTTCTGCTGTAGAGTCACTCCTCCCGCTTTTTTTTTTTTTTTGCTCCTGTAAATCCAATGAATGGTGTTCAAGGAAGGCTTCTCGGGCACTGCCGATTTACCCTGAGCAAGGCCAATAAATCTTTGGCCACAGAAACATTGAAAGAACCTCACTTTTTGCTCACAGCTCAAATCATTTCTGCTTGGTACACACATGAGACAGAGTTACAGCAGAAGCATAAGGAACCTTTTGTGAATGACACACATAAATTCGGTAGACAAATAGAGATACATTTCCAATATTAAGTATAATGGTCATGGTTGTCTTCTTTGGGCTTTATGTTCATATTTCTGTTCTGAAAAAGCATGTTCTAGTCTTTTGGGATCAATTTCCAAATATTTTCTTTTTTCTGCAAGACCAATCAGCCCAAGGATGTATCAAGAGGGACAGCTCAGAGCTGAGCACTCGGGGGACAAGGAATGAGGGAGATGCTCCTGGTGCCCTTGCAGTGACTACCAGGGGCCAGGCCTCCTGTCCCCATGAGCGGGACGACACAGATAGAGTTTAGGTTTGAGAATTCTCAGACCATTTCAGAGACTCTCAAACTGATGTCCTCTGGCCATTAAAGGGAGCAGCAAGGAGCACCCTGACCTTGGGATCAGCTCCCATCACTTTGCTAAGCTCACCATGCGCTGGAGTCGGTGCCCCTCTCACCTCCTGTGCTACTAGAATGTTCTACAGCTGCCCCAGCCACAGGGTGTGAGATGTCTTCAGTGTAAATGCGTCTGCAGGCCAGACAGCCCTTGGCCCACAGCGTGCAGACAAGGGCTGGTTGTCAGGGACTCCCAGAAGCAGGGGAAAAGTAAAAACGCGTCCCTCCTGGCCCCGGGTGAATCAGACCGGGAACCTCCATGTATCTGGTCTGGTCCAGGTTCCATCCCCGCGGATGTGTCTCGGGTGGGACAGCAGGAGACCTGACTGCATTCTCTACCTCTCCCCAATTTCCACGAAGGAAATTGCCTGGTGCGTCGCACAGGTGGCTGGAGAAGAGGATGGAACGGGAAGCAAGCCCTCTCTCTGGGCTTTTAGGAAGATGTCCACACAGGGCTCACGCCAGCCGGGACTTCTCCACCTGCCTCATCCCCGCTCAGAAGGAGCCCAAATGGCATCCTCAGTGTGGGCAAGGCTGGGCCCAGGCGGTGACGCTGGACGGATTCACCAATCTTGCAGTCTTGGCACCCGCTCCCACTCTCACACAGTCTGGGTGTCCTTCGTGCTTTCCCTCTGCTCCCCCTCATCTTCCCTCTGAAGATCTAGTCC